>PVLC010008379.1:0-37083 GCA_004027655.1 Graphiurus murinus | reverse complement strand
TGCAAATAAAGCACTAGTGCTTAAAGAATTTAATGAATGTTTATACTAAAATATTGGTAAAAAATGTTTTTATGAAAATGAAGGAAATTGTACCAATGGCATTCATCTAATTCTTAATTAAGCAATGCTACAGACAGAAATAGATGGATCCTCTAGAGATTCTAAGCAGAATATAGTGCTTAGATTTTCACTTTAAAAAACTCACATGTCTCTTATCATACTACAAATAGTGGAAGTCCTGCCCAAGATGTAATAAACAAATAATGTATGGCCTTATTAAAGAATGGGTTCTTAAAATATAACTTCCAGTTTTTCATCTGTATAAAAGTTTGAGCATGGGAAACATTGCACTGAAAACAGTAAATCAAATCAGCTCTCTGACCTGGGAACTAGTTACTGGTTCTCCAGAAATGGAAAAATAAGTCCCCATGCTTTGATTTACCATGAAACAAAATCTCTTGTCTTAAATTACATCAGAATTTTTGGAACCAGTGTGTGAGAAATTTAAAAAAAAATTATTGTGAGTATCTAAGTATGAGATGTTCATAAATATGGGCTTTCCTGTGGATGAAAAAAGGGAGACTGGGCGTTAACAAAAAAAAAAAAAAAAAAAAGAAAAGAAAAAAGAAAACAAAACAACTTCATCTTAGACATTTCCTCAGGATGTTAGAAAGTTTGTACCATGATATTAGAGATGCCACTGAGAACAAGGACAATTTGGTTTTTGCTGTCACACAGCTTGTCATCTAAGGGGAAATGTAGAAGAAGAAGAAAGATATTATGATAGAGTAAAAAGGTACATAAGTACACTTTATCAAGCAAGTTCTGAGTGACGAACAGCTATGATGGAGAGTGAAGAATTGTGTTTGAGGAAGAGGAACAAAAACTCAGAAATAACAAAGCAATAATGGGGAACCAATAATAGAAGGGTCTTTGAAATCAGTCAAACATAGGATGAAATTCCAAGTCTTCAAACTAACAGCTGTGTGACAGGTAATTAGATCAATCACCTTTTCAGTTTATCTCCTGGCAAATGGGGCTAATAAAAATTAACAAGTAAGATGCTGCAGGAATAAATTTAGAGAATCTCTAGAAAGCACACATAAGAAGGTAGATAGCAACTTTTGTAGCAGAATCAAACAATTTGGGGGTGTGAGGGTTCATGTGAGACAAGTATATGAATAGATAAGCAGTTTAAGCCATCAAGAGTATTTAGATCATATTAAATAATTCAGTCTTTCAGCTAGGCAGAACGGGCAGTGATATCATCTGGTCTGCACTTCAAAAAGTATACTCAAGCTATAGAAAAAGTGGTTAAAAGGAGAAAGGGGCAAGAAACCCAGTGAGGGTCTGAATACAGTTAGTGGACTAAAACTTTTCCTCTCCACATTACTAAATAATTGTGTGTGTGTGTGTGTGTGTGTGTGTGTGTGTGTGTGTGTTTACATATTTGTATCAACATTTGAAGAGAATGTTAGTTTTCAAGTAAAAGAGGAAAATGCAAGTGTTCTAGGGTCAGAAGTGAAGCAGGGGATCACTCCAGGGTAAGTTCTACTGTGAGGCTCATAGCTGTGCTGCCTCTTTCTTTAGATTCTGATAGCCGAGAGCTTGGGTTTTAACAACTGCACATTTTGGGGACAGAAGACAGAGCCTTGCCCTCATCCCCTTGCCTCAACCTCCTTATGGATCCTGCACCTACAAAGAGCTAATCTTGGAGACAGGATGATCAGGAAAACAAAGTTGTCCAATATTAAAAGTAGACCCAAGTTTTAAGGCAAGAATTCTATTGCTAGAAATGACAAAGTTAAAAAATGCAATTTGTGTTTCAATTCATCAGAAAGATACAGTAATTCTAAACATGCAAACTCCAAGTAATACAGCTTCAAATGCACAAAGTGAATTTTTTTTTTCAGTACTGGGGTTGAACTCAGGGGCATTCTACCTCCAAGCTATACCCCCAGCCCTATTTTTTATTCTTTATTTTGAAACAGGGTCTCACTAAGTTGCGTAGTGCCTCACTAGGTAGCTGAAGCTGGCCATGAACCTGGATCCTCCTGTCTCAGCCTCCCAAATGCTGTGATTGCAAGTGTGAGCCATCTCACCCGGCTACAAAGTAAAATGTTGACATCAAAGTGAAGTGCAGATGTCTCAACTTTTAGAACAAGAAGCATTGTTCTTCAAGCACACATTGGGCATAATGTTTCATGAAGTACTGAAATATTCCAAGGAAGGAATACTACACAGAACAAAATTTCTTAACACAAAATTACATAACCCCTGAGTTGCTATAATTAGATACATTTGGAAATCAATAAAAGCAAAAACAGGTTAATTTTTTTATTAAAAAAAATATTTTGTGGTACTGGGGATTGAATCCAGGGCCATTCTACCTCTAAGGTACATCCTCAGTCCTCCCACTCTCCCCCTTTATTTTTTTAAATTTGAGACAGGGTCCAACTAGGTTGCTGAAAGTCTTACTAAGTTGCTGAGACTGGTCTTGAACCTGTGATTCGCCTGTCTCAACCTCCCAAGTACTGGGATTACACGTGTAGGCCAGCTTCAAATTTTAAAATCATATATCTAAATGACTCATGAGTCAAAGAGGATTTTATAATGGAAATTATAAAACATATTTAGAGCTGACTAATATTAAGAAAAATTTTATATCTTATGAGATATAACAACAACAAAGTTGCTCAAAAGAAAATCTATTTCCTTTAATATCTATCACAGAATATGGTTAAAATATAATTATTTACCCAACTTTATACATACATAATATGCAAGTGCTTTTAAATTATTATTTAAATATGTTTTTGAAATTATAAAACAGAGAGAAATAATTGACATTTTCCATTTATATATTGACAAACCATGAATCCAATATCTTCAAAATTCTTAAGTGTTTTTTCACAGTTTTTAAATTACATTAAAAAAATTCAAATCTCTAAGACAGAGTATCCTTCATTGAAAATGTAAAGGCTAATAATTAGTAATAAAATCATAAATGTATATCTTAATTATATTAGACATTAGTGTATACAAACTGGCAGCTTAAGGGATACCATTTGGTGTTAGGAACAGTAAAAGTAAAGTTACCTCTTTTCCTTCTTGTGAAATAAGATTTGAAATAGCAAAAAAAAAAAAAAAAAAAAGAAGAAGTTTGCAAACAGCATTTTAAAAAAACTATATAATGAGAGTAGAAGCAAGGAAATAATAAAATTAAGATAAGAAATTAATGAAATAAAGTTGGGCATGCTGTCATATGCCTGTACTTGGAAGGCTAAGACAGGAGGATCACAGATTTGAGACCAGCCTCAGCAATTTGGCACAATTTAGCAACCTAGAGAGACCCTGTTTCAAAACAAAATAAATAAATAAAAGAGCCTGGGGGTATAGCTCATAGGTAGAATGCTCTTAAGTTTAATTCCTAGTGCCACACCAAAAATAATAATAAGAATGATGATGATGATGATGATGATAATAATAATAATAATAATAATAATAATAATAAATTAAATAGAAAACAAAACTACCCTATTAATGAAGACAAATTTGGAGTTATGAGGAGAAATTGCAAAAGGCTAGTGAGTTATCGCTGCTTCCATTTACCTAACACTTAGTGTAAAATAAGACAAATAAATAAAATTTTAGGGACTTGAATGAAGAAATTATCATAGTTATCAGGCAACATAAGTATCTATACAAAAATTTGAGACCAATTATTAGAATTAATAAAAATCTAGTAAACTGTTATATAAAAATAAAGCATATCATGCTCAAAGCCATGAAGATTCAATATTATAAAATTGTCAATACTGTAGCCTGGCATGGTGGTGCATGCTTGTAATCCCAGCATTTGGGAGGCTGAGATGGGAGGGTCCGGGTTCACTGCCAGCCTCAGCTACCTAGTGAGGCATTCTGCAATTTAGTGAGACCTTGTTTCAAAATGAAGAATAAAAAATAGGGCTGGGGGTATGGGGATATAGCTCAGAGGTAGAATGTCCCTCCCTGAGTTCAATCCCTAGTACCGCACAAAAAAAAAAAAAAAAAAAAGGCTGGGTGTGTAGCTCAGAGGTAGAATGCCCCTGGGTTCAATCCCCAGTACGGCAAATAAATAAATAAATAAATAAATAAATAAATAAATAAATAATAAAATAAAATTGTCAATAGTGTACAAATAGATTTATACCTTCAATGCAAATGTAATGGCAACCTAGGCAGGGTTTTTCTATAGATAATGAAAACTGTTTTATACATATGTGTGTATTATATATGTATACATATATATATATAATTTAGATGAAAAGAAAAAAAAATTTAGATAAAGAATTCTTAAAGCTAAGTAAGGAGGTAAGACCTGTTCTTCCTTCTTCCAGCTGTCCAGACATCTGATAAAACTATAAAAGTTGTAAGTGTACAATACTTGGATAAAAATTAAAATATACTAATAAAAGAGAGCTAAGAGATAGACTCATATCTAGCAACATGATATAGATGGGTATATCAACACACTGTGCAGTCAACAGTAACAGAACAGTTTTCAATTATTAAAAAAATGAATTTCTTCCTTCTCTACATCACATCACATACAAAAATCAATTCCAGATGGGTTAAAATTTTAAGTGATGAAGCAAATTTTCCTTGTTTTTATGACATTATAGGATATCCTTGGATATGTTTATGACTCCTGGAGAGTGAAAGGATTTCTTAAATAAGACACAAAACAATTTAAAATATCATTTACTTGATTTACATTAAAATTTAGAATTTCGATTGATCAAAAGAAAGAAAATAGTTTTTGTTGACTACAAATAATTTTTTAAAAAATTCACCAACTAGGAGAGTAAAGCTTGTCTACCCATAACTGAAAAATTATGTCAGTACACATATATAAAAAAAGAACTAAAAGTCACTAAGAAATAGCAAACAACCCAATAGAAAAAATGGACAAAATTACAAGCACACATATTTCATAGAAGAGAAAACAGATTGCCAACAATAAATAAAGAATATGTCCACCTACATTAAATTTCAGAGAAATTAAAATGAAACCAGAGAAAAATACTATGATATACTCACCATAACCACAAAAAATAAATGTTTTAAAAAATTAAGGATTGGGCAGTATTTGGAACAATAGACATTCTTTTATTTATTTATTTATTTTTCATCTTTCCCTTATTTGGTACATTGTAATTACACATCTTTGTTAGGTACAAGCTAGCATAGGTAAAGACATCCATGCACACATTTCTCATTTAACCCTCATTTAATAGACATTCTTGAACACAATAAGAGAAAGTTTAAATTTTTATGTGTACATTGTAAAATCACTTCATATTCACTAGTAAAGTTGGAGACAGAACCATCTAGAAATTCTACTTCTAGATAATAGATTTTGATAAGACTCCTGGTCTTGTGGATGGAGATGTACAGCAATTTCATAGAAACACTGTAATTGTAAAAGATAAATTTAAAACTTCATGATCACTGTTAGGGAATTTTAAAATTAAGTTGTTATATATTTATAAGATGCTTCAGTACACAAATTTCAACTCAGCTCTGCCTACATGCAATAGTAAAGATAATACTGACATAGTGTTGAGAAAAAAAAAAATCAGCCGGGTGTAGTGGCGCATGCTTATAATCTCAGTACTTGGGAGGCTGAGACCAGAGGATCCGGGTTCACAGCCAGCCTCAGCTACTTAGCGAGGCCCTCCTCAACTCAGTGAGACCCTGTTTCAAAATAAAGAGTAAAAATTAGGGCTGTGGATGTAGCTTGGAGGTAGATGTCCCTGGGCTCCATCCCCAGTACAGCAAAAAGAAAAAAAAAATCAAGTTGTTGAAGAAAGTATGTATTAAAATATGATTTCTGTAGAGTTCAAAACCAGGCGAAACTAAATATCATATTGTTAGAGAGGAGCTATGAAGAAGAGCAAGACAATGATTCGATTAAGACAAAAATTAGAACAGTAATTAACTCTAGAGTAGAGTAGAAGCATTGGGATACTGTGTAGATGAGTATAGAGTGAAATTCACAGAAAGTAAAAGTAGCTTGTATTTCTTAACACAAAATTTAGAACAGCAATTAATTCTAGAGTAGACTGGAAGTGCTGGGATACCAGGTAGATGAGCATAGAGTGAAATTCACAGAAAGTAAACTATTTCTTAATTTTCATGGTTGGTTCTCGAGTGTTAATTTTGTGATTATGCCTTACATGTTATCTGCACTACAGATACGAAGTGTTATTACAATCTTGAATATCAAGAGGTCAAATTGCTAGTATTTGATAATTTGTAGCTAGTGAGGAAGAAGAAAGCCTGAAGAGTAAATCCCATGGTTGTGACCTGAGCTGTCTAATAAAAGGAAAGGGAGGATCAAGAGGAATCCAGCTTGGGTGGATGAGGGAACAGAACAGGATGCTGATGAATTTAGTTTGGAACTGTTCAGATTCAGATAAGTGCAGTGCATCTTAGTAAAATGTTGGGAATCACTGTAATGTAGTGCTAACTAAAACAGGAGCGCTCTGGACCTTAGATTGATAGTTTCAGGAATCATTGGCATATACATCACCTTTGAGGCTGTTGGAGTTGATAAAACTGTCTTGGGTGGGAAGCACAATTTGAGTAGCAGAGGAAGAAAGAAGGGATTGTTATACTTTTTCTGATCATAGAAGTTAGAAGTCCCAGGGAGCTCTCAACTCAGGAAGTAAAGGGTTAATACATTCCAGTTTTTTTAAAATTTTATTAGTACAATATAATTATACATTATAGTGACATTCAAATTGATATTGGAATCTATGTTCAGTCAATTATTCAGGTTCTTCTTTGAGTTTCAGAATACACAGAAATGTACTATAGTATAGAATTGCTTACAATTCCCTATTTCAGGCTGGCTGTAAGAAATCCCATTCAGTGGCAAATGATAATTTCAGTAGGTTTCTTAAGACCAGAGCCTAAAGAATTCTAGCATGATCCACTCTCACACCCAGGTTGGCTTTATTGACACAGTCATGTTTTGAATCATCCATGGAGGATCAGTGTGGCAAAGACTTACAGTCTGCAGGAGCTGCAGGCCTCAGCCATACAAGCCACAGTAAGTGGATTCTGCCAAAATCTCAATGAGTTCAGAAGCCAAAACCTTCCCAGTCGACCTTCCAGGATGAGCCCCAAGCCTGCTGACACATTGGTTGAAACCTTATGAGACCCTGAGAAAATGAAACCTGACACAAACTCATGTCCCATACATACTGTGTTGTTTCAGGGTGCTAAGTTTGTGGTAAAGTATTACACAACTGTAGATATGTGTCATGCTGCATAAATATATTGAATATATTTATCAGGATGCATGTGGATAGAGAGGAGAACAGAGGAAAACATGGGAGGCATATTTATCAAGGGTGATTTTCCCTGAAAGTTTCATGGTTAGGAAGAATTATCTCTTTCCCCAAAGAGAATGTATTTTGAAGTATGAAGCCCTCACAGTAGTAAATGACGCATAATCATCAGTTTCTGTAGGGGCTAGAACATTGCTTGAAGATTGACTGCTTGTTCTCTGAGCTATCTATTTGATCATTTAAAGTTCCAATCTCTAACTTAACATGTATCTCTTTTTTGACAAATATTTTCATGTTTTGCACTAAAAACAGTAAAAGGCAGTGTTCATCTGGTTGAAACCTAAGACATTTCTCCCTAGTCTAAAATGATATGAAGTCCAAATATGGCCAGTTAGGAAGTCATAGTTAACTTGCTTTTCCTCTATCTGTGGATGGCTTTTACAAATTGGTTTAAATTTGCAGCCAAATAACAAAACTCTGGAAGGCTTAGGGAAGTACAGAGGCAGACAAAATTATTTACTATTATGATGAAGTATTTAATATTAAATTATACTTAATAATACTAACAAGAAACTATTCATATTAGACACAAAAGATTATAAACCCAGGCTCCAAAATTCTTCATTAAAAAAAAAAATTCTCTGAGCCGGGCGTGGTGGCGCACGCTTGTAATCCCAGCATTCGGGAGGCTGAGACCGGAGGATCAGGGTTCGTGGCCAGCCTCAGCTACATAGTGAGGCACTCCGCAACTTAGTGAGACTCGGTTTCAAAACAAAGAATAAAAAACTAGGGCTGGGGGTATAGCTCGGAGGTAGAATGCCCCTGTGTTCAATCCCCAGTACCGCAAAAAAAAAAAAAAAAAAAAAAAAAAAAAAAATTCTCTGAATGAAATCAGTCCTCTTAAATGCTTTTCTTTTTCCTCTTTCATTGATGCTACAAAGAACTCACTAAAGGTCAGCCATTCTTTTTGAGGTCTCCATGGTAGCTATGATCTTAGCCACATATTTGATTTAGAACATCAAAATGTCATAATTGATATCAAACTCATGAGCACCAGATCAGGGGCTTGGTTGCATATTTGATGCCACATCAAAAGTACTTACTTGTTTGTTCTTCATGTATCCTTATTGTTCCTGGCTCCTTTTGTCTATGCAACCTTTTCCCTCATAAGGGATTAGACTTGGAAGCCTTCACATATTGACAAGGGAGAATCTATCTATAGGCTGAAATACACCTGATCGATAGAGAGGGAGCCCATGTGTCTCAACAGGAGGTCTCCAGCACTGATCTTTACCAGGTGGGAATAGCTCATTGGTTGAACCATTAGATGATAATCAAATAGAAATTAGGAGAGCATGTCATAATCCTAAACAGAAAGCTTAATTAGAGAGGTTAAATTAGATAAATAATAGAAAGACAAGCCAATGAGCATACACATTTGGAAAATATAGAAGAAAGAAAAACCCAGAGAAATAATGCAGAAGAGTTATATGAGCAAATGAAGTTGGGAACTTCCCTAAGCTTATAACAGGTAGGGTGACATCAGACCTTGAAGGGAGCTGAATCCCTTTGAACTACTTATAGTTGGTGACCTCAAAGGCTGGAAAAGACGAGGCAGCCTCAGCTTTAACACAGCTGCTCTCTGGCATTATTAATGACATGAGCATGGATCTGGGAAATGGTAAAATAGTAACAGCTAAACCAACAGTTAAAAAATAGAAGTAAATCTCCAAGTCCTTAAGCCTACCCATTAATTTACACAAAGAAAATATCTTTGTGTTGGAAATGAAGAGAAGGCTAGAACCCTCAGCCCACAACAATCTCAAGGACTCTGTCATCAACCCTTGTTCCCTTTTAAAAATTAAAAGAATTTTCAGATGTATTGAGATGTAATTGACAAATGAAAATTTTATATATTAATGGTGCATGGCATGATGTTTTGATATAGATATACACATTGTGAAATAATTTCCACAAACTAAATACCCATCGCCACAAATAGTTATCTCTTTGTGTGTTTGTGAGTGTGCATGTGTGTTGAGAATACTTAAGTTCTAGTCTCATAGCAAATTTTAAGTATATAATACAATATTATTCACTATAGTCATTATATTGTATATTAGATCTCCAGAACAGAGGATTTGATCCCAGGGTAGTTTGAGTCTCTAGTTTATGGTTTAGATTTACTTTGGGATTCAGCTTAGTTCTCCTTAGGTCCTCTTCCCTAGCTGCATAAGGGGACCACTCTGGGGCAAGCAGGGGTAGAGGGATGAGAAAATTATGATATGAGGCATCTGCGGTCAAACATTGGGGAAAAAAAAGAACAAAAAATAATACTCCCTGAATTATCTGTTACTTATACCATGTGAATATTATGGTGTAAGGAAAAGGTGTGAGAAGAGTATTTCTCTTTTTTAATTGTGATGAGCACGAAAAAGCCATCTGCATCCTTTAAAAAAATAAGGATTGACCAGGTATAGTGACACAGGCCTGTCCTCTCAGCAATTCAGGAGCCTGGGGCAGGAGGTTTGCAACTTTGAAGCCAGCTTTGTCAATTTAGCAAGATCATGTCTTAAAATAAATAATAAAATAAATTAAACAGAAAGAATCACCCATGGGCTCAATCCCTTGTACCATAAAATTAAAAAAAAAAAAGAAAAGAAAAGAAAAAAACTTCATGGCTCAAAACAATTCTGGAGATCAGCCCATCTAGAAACTTATTGCTTATAGTCATCAATCATCTGCGGAGGTTGTCGGAACAGCCCGGGACATGTCTCTTTGCCTAAGGAGCTCTCAGCTGATGCTGATGATGCTAGTCCATAGACCACACAGGGAGGAGTGAGACTACAGACCAATGGCTCCACCTCAGTGTGTTCTTTCCTAGGTTGAAAGAGCTCTCCTGGGCTGGCCCTGTGTTTTATTCCTCCAGTCTTCAGTGTGTGCCATGGTGACTTCCACCCTTGCTTGGACTGAAGAGTCACCAGTGCCATTTCTATAGGGCTTCTCTCCCAAGCCACTGCCTCTCAGGGCCACAGCTGCGTGTTTACTTAGGAAAGGAACAATGTGCACAGAAAGGGAGAGCAGACAGCACTCCACTCATTCAAGGTGATCCAGTGGCACCCGGCAGCATTCTAGTTGTTTTTCCCTAGTATCAATACCTTCTCACTTAGCAAAGATCTTCGGTTCTTGCTTTTCCTTACCTACCCCTTTCTAAAGTGTGCTAGTTTCAATCTTCACTGTGAGACATGGCTAGAGATGACTGGGTCCATGGATGATTCTATGTCTTTCACTGATTCTAAACATCAGTCAGTAGATGCCCGGATCAGCTTTCTGTGTTGCTTTTAGGGCTTTACTAACCCCTGTTAGTAAGCTAAGCTGGTTTCCTCTGAAATTTTCCTACATTTCTGAGGGAACAAAAGCAGGTTCTGATACCTATGGATGCCAGGCTTTGTCCTAGTTTCTTATTTATCTTACTTAATCCTCACAATAGCCCTTAGGAAGTAGGTATTGCCATTCTTATTTTATAAATGTTACAAATAAGCTACAGAGTGAATGACTTAAAAAAATCATATGGCTCAAAAGCAAATACACTGAGATTTGAACCTCATTTTTCACTATTTTGCTATATAATTTGTCCCATTTTCTGAATTGCTTTAAATTGCAAATTACCCCCTGAGTCATTATGATTATACTTCCAACATCTTTTCTATCTTAAAAGGCAAGAAATCCCCAATTTACATTAAATAATCATTTTATCCTTTCCTAAACCCTGATCATGGAAAAGCCTGATGTGCCTTTTCTTTTGCTCATTGCTGATATAGATAAATTAAAGTACAGGTGAAAATGTCTTTATTCTTCATAAGAATGGATCAACAGTTCATTTATTTCATGCTTAGAAAAAGTGCCTCAATTTACTTAAAAGTACAAGACAGAACTTTCTAAGGCACCACTTCATATGTTAACTCCAAATTTATTCTATTTTAGGAAGGAAATCTTTAAAAATGCTTCCTAAAAACCTGCAATCATTAGACTGTAATACAGTTATGAAAGAAAGCTGTGTTTCCCTTTTATTGGAAAGATTAGTAATTTTCAACCCCATTTCGAATTAACAAGACCTTGGAAGAAGATTGAGCCTGACATATTTTGTCTCAGCAGTCTTCAGCTTCTTGATCTATTTATCTATTCATTGAAACTGTATTGCACTCCTACTGTGTGTACAATACCAAGGGCACATTGGTGAGCAAGAAGTACTAAATGTTATCTCCATCTTCATGACATCTGAAGAAATTTGATCAATTACTTGAATCCTCTGTTTATATATTAATTGTTGTAATAAAAAGTGAAAGCAATCCTATGAAAGCTTTTAATTTAAATAGAAATGTAGCCGGGCGTGGTGGCGCACGCTTGTAATCCCAGCATTCGGGAGGCTGAGACCGGAGGATCCGGGTTCGAGGCCAGCCTCAGCTACCTAGTGAGGCACTCTGCAACTTAGTGAGACTCGGTTTCAAAATAAAGAATAAAAAATAGGGCTGGGGGCGTAGCTCGGAGGTAGAATGCCCCTGAGTTCAATCCCCAGTACCGCAAAAAAAAAAAAAAAAAAAAAAAATAAATAGAAATGTTAATAAGGCCAATGTACAGATCCATAGCAATATTGCCTTTTAACATCATAAATTTATATGTTAATTGTGCAATTTAATCATGAAACTAAGGTTTTCATGCCATTTTCCTTTTCTCTCGGGCAGAGTTTCAGGTCCTACCAAATAGTGATAATCTTAAATCCAGTAACATTAATAGGAGGAATGAACTGTTGAATACTTTGGATAGCACAATGTCTAACTTTTGACTTTTACTGATTAGAATACATGTTTAGAAATCAAAGTCAATATGATCGGATTGCTTATCTTTAGGTGTCTTCAAGTATGCTGCTTACTTGCATGAAAGTTTTGTGGGTTTTTTTTGGTTTTTTTTTTTTTTTTTTTTTTTTTTTGCGGTACTGGGGATTGAACTCAGGGGCATTCTACCTCCGAGCTACACCCCCAGCCCTATTTTTTATTCTTTATTTTGAAACCGATTCTCACTAAGTTGCGGAGTGCCTCACTAGGTAGCTGAGGCTGGCCGAGAACCTGGATCCTCCGGTCTCAGCCTCCCGAATGCTGGGATTACAAGCGTGCGCCAGTTTTAATCATTACTTCAAAGTTAGCTATTTTCCCACTCACATTCTTTTTGTTGATTTTCTTTGAATTTCAAACAGTACTCTTCTTCCTCTCTTTACACAATCCCATTTTTCATCCTCATAGAGGGAAAAAAATTGTCAATCTGTTGAATATCAGTGTCATGAGGACTTCATAAAAATGCATTTAAGATTATAGCGACTTCTTAAACAGAATAAATACAATAAAACAAATCAAAGAGGTTATAACTGAACCTTGTACAAGTGCATCAAATACAGACAAATGAAAAATAAGAACAGGGATTTTAAGGTTTAAATAATAACTACAAATAGACACATAAAAATACTTCTTGATCTCCTAGACTATATAAGTATCACTCATTTCCTTAAATCAAAACGTTACTTCCCTAGAGTGCTGAAAAGAAAGAAAAAGAAGCTGAATTTGAACATTTTTGCAGCAATAGAACTGAGCTGATTCTCCATCACACTTCACTGATTTTTATCATTAGGCTTAATGCAAAAGATTTTGCATATACTCAAAGTGATGGAAGTGTAGTTATTATTTATTACCTGTGGAGTAGGTATACATTTTACAGAGCCTTCATTTGCATAGAGGAAAGTAAATTTCTACTTCATTCCCCCAGGAGTGAAGAATTTAAATACTTTAAATTTATTCTTCCCATTCTTTTTTTCTCCTCCCTGGTGGAAGTAATCTGACTGACTTGAGTTTGGGAGAAGAAGCAGTGCATACTGGTACTTGATTCTGGTCCTGGTGGCCTATTTCAGAGTCAGCTGGTCTGCTGAATGTTTGTGTTATTTTCTGTGCTCCCTGATGTGGCTAAGCTGGTAACTTAGCCTGTATGCCAGTGAGGGCCATTCAAATCTGATCAATTTAGAATATTAGGAGCTGGTTTATTTGGTTGCAAATTAAAAGGCATCCTCTCCAGTAAACTTTGTCAGAAATAAGTTAAATTTTTGAACTCCACTTGTTAGTGCTTAATTAGTTATAAACATAGAAGGAAGAGGACATATATGAGTGTCATTTATTAGTGCACTGTAATGCTTACATTCCCCAAATACTCAATTTACTGGTTTCAGAAAAATTCATTTCTTTAAGCATTCTGAGTAGAATTTAGGGAACTTAAACATAAAACTGAATATATGGTCTAGGCTTGGGGAAAAATGATAGAAATATTGCACTTTTATAAACACACAATGTAGTATAAATATCAAGGATATTTTGATACTACAGATACAAACATAGAGAAAAAGAAAAGATTATTATAATATCATTTTCAACAATACATTTTCTAATTTCTCAAGAATTGGTATGTTAAACTTATCATGCATAATTAATAAAAAATTTGAGAACTCCTATTATGACAAGGACAATACAACCAAGTTTTAAGATGATTATTCTACCACAACTCATTTATTTTGTTTTCGCTTAGTTTTAAGTGCTTCGCCATAATTGTCACACTCCTAAAATTTGTGTTTTCTTCCACCAGTTAAAAATTTGTGTATGCATATGTGTAAAATGTGTATGATATAAGTGTGTACTGCACATATCTCCACACATACACACATATGCACTAGAATTTACAAATAAATTATTTTATAGTTATTTTCTGTGGAAAAACATGCTTTCTAACTTCTGAATTAGTCAAATAAATTCTTTAAATTTATACTGACTAAAGCTGGGAGGCTGAGACTAGAGGATCCGGGTTTGCGGCCAGCCTCACCTCAGCTACTTAGTGAGGCCCTCTGCAACTTAGTGAGACCCTATTTCAAAATAAAGAATAAAAAATGGCACTGGGGTGTAGCTCAGAGGTAGAATACCCCTGTGTTCAATCCCCAGTACTGCAAAACAATGTATATATATACTGACTAGATACAGAAAAATATGCAAAGCACTCATGCCCACATAGCAATTGTTTCCTTCCTCATCCTCCAAAAAATGAGTGTTCCTCTTAGACCTTAAGGATAAATTGTAAATATTTCCTCCTATGTATTTATTATAAGAATTTCATGCATACATGTACCCATATATTTAGTATTTTTTGTTTCACACTGTCACGTTTATGTACACACACACAATCACACACATACACACACACACACATATACACTTACACAAACATAGGGATATAATACTTTCTCTTGTACGTAGCATCCAATGCAAAAAAAAAAAAAAAAAAAAAAAACTGTGAGGAAACTCTAATATGTCAAAGGCTAATTGCTTACATATAATAATTTGTTTTTCAAATGAAATTTTATGGATAAATATAAATGTGGTCCTTAGTCTAATGGTCCTTAATAAATTATAGTTTAACATTCAAACATGATTAAAATATATTTTCTGGGCTTCTCGCTTCTTCTTTCTGGGTGATCCACAACCTCACCAATTATACACAACACTGAGTTCTCTCACAAATATATGTATATACTTTTCAAAATTGCATATCTGCTTTCTGCTGGACATTTACAACTTGTCTAAAATTGAATATGCAAAATCAACATTACCCAAAGTGTAGACACTATCTTTCCCACATAAATGTTCATCTTCTTATGACCTCTATCTCAGTAATGGTAGCTCTGCCCAAAGCACAAACTCTGTTCTCATGCTACTTACCCTCCTCAGTATGCTTCATCCCTTGCCTCATGTCCAATTAGTTAACAAGTTTTAATACCCCTAACTATGTTATGTCTCTTTTTTGACCATCAGGTTTCATTAGTCTTTGGTAAAGGTTTTCTGATTTATTTTATCTCTTTTTCCCATTATGCCTACCAATCTAGAGGTAAAAATCACTTTTCTAACATGAAAATCTGATAATGACTTTCAAAGGAGTCATAGGGATCATCTCCTGACTGATGCCACTACAATATGGAGTCACTAGATACTTTATTCACTTAAAGACGTGAAGACTTTTGGTTTCCTGTCTAGGGTTCTTTAGATTATCCCATAATGTGTATTTCTAATACAAAGCACGAGCAGAATGACCGATATGAAAAGCATTCCTACAATGCATGTTTTGACTTAGGGAAGAAAACCAGAGACTGCTTTTCCTATTTAGTGGAAGAAAATAGTTGAGGCCTTCCTGAATCAGCAATTGTGCAACACTGTCTTGAAAATTTCAAGTCTCGGTTTCTACAACTTGATATAATGCTGTAGTTTCTAGTTTCATCTTCACTTCAATAATTTGCCTTTTTTTTTTTTAAACAAAGTCTAGTGATTTCAACACAATTTCTGAAGCAAGGAGGCCTAGATCTCTTTCACCTACCATTCTCTCATTCCCTGGTTTCATTTCAGAACTCAGCATGTAGAAGGCAAATGTGAGGAAGGGCAGTCCTCCAAAAAACACTCTTCCAATAAGAAGCTATTATCTGCAACAGAACCAAGGAGAGGAAGCAAGTTTATAAGATCACATCAACATCCCAGTCCCCAGTCAGGCCTTTGTGGTTTCAAAAACTGCAAATTTTGCCTACAGCAAAGACTACACATCCTGTTTCTTGTTTTACCATCGCCTGCTTATTTATTCCCCAGCATCATTATCCATCAATCTTTTATTCCAGTGACCGTCCAAGTCAACTATTCCCTGCTACACCATCTGATGTGTGGTTTTTCCATCCATCTCACACTTGATTCCTTAGACATGTTTTAACTCTGACTGCTTCTTTACTCTCATCCTTTGCCTTGATCTTATGAAATCACTTTTTCTACTCTATCAAACACTTTGACTATTTTAGATTCTTCATTCAAGTAGAATAGTACAGTATTTTTCTTCTTGAGACTGGTTCATTTCACTTAGTAAAATGTCTTCCAGGTTCCTCGAATATTGTTGCAAATGTAGGGTTTTTTTCTTTTTAAGGCTTAATAATAGTCCATTTTATGTTTATACCCTATTTTTATGCATTCATTTCTTGACGGGCATTTGATTTGTTTCTATATCTTGGCTATTGTGGATAAAGTTGCACTAAAGATAGATGTGAAGATTACTCTTTGAGATCCTGACTTCAATTCTTTTGTTTATATCCTCACAAGTGTAATTTTTGGTTCATATGGTAGTCTATTTTTACTTTTTGAGGAACCTCCATATTACATACATAGTAGTTACACCATCTTATAGTCTCACTGACAATGCACAAGTGTTCTAATTTTTCCACATCCTTTCCAAGACTTATCTTTTGTTTTTACTTTTTATAATAGCCATACTAATGGGTATAAAGTTATTTATCATTGTGATTTTTATTTTATTTGCATTCCCATCATGATTAGTGATGCTGAACACACTTTTATACACCTGGTGATCTTCCTTAGAGAAGAGTCGATTCAAGTCTGTCAATCTCCCTTGCCTTGAATAATATTTCACTGACTATTCTGCCCAAGTTGAGTTTCAAAGTGCTGAGCATTGATGAAGAAAGTTATGAATATAAAATTAACTAAATACATCCACTAAATATCTATGTATCAAACCCACTTCTACAGAGTGAAACTTTGAGCATCTCACAAAATTTTAACTTGATTTTGTATGAATAATCTTTGTCACATCACCATTGAAAATGTCCTCCAATGTTTTCTAATATCAAGTCACAAAGCCATGCCCTACATATCTTTGTTTTAGAGGTAGTCAAAATCCTTTCTTTACTGAGATCAGCTAGGTTCTATGGGTTCTTTCAGCTGTCATTCTCTCCATATCAGAGATGCTTTCCATTTAAACTTCTTTCCTCCTGCCTCAGAGGATACTCTCACTCCTGCCAGTATCACACCTCTGCTGGTACACTTATCACCATCTCTTACCACCACTTCCAGGATTTTTCTTGCTCAATTGAACTTCAGTTATATTCTTTAAATTGACTTAGCAATGTATTTGTACAAAAGTATGAACATAAATATTTGAAATCATGAATGTATGTATAAGTGAATGAATGAACATCTTTCCTTCCCCTTAAAAACCAGTTCTTGTGAATCAAAGATATCTTATAAATATCACACGTGCTTGTCTTGTTCCCAAATAACTGATGCCCTTGCACTGGAACCTCCATTTCCAATATTACAACTGTAGATAATTAGCATCAGCCAGCACTGTTTATTGAGTCCGACTGTAATGCTTACTCTATGGCCATGCTTCTGAGCTGGACGTTGGGATCAAACACTAAACTGTAGGCAGAAATGGCTAACTTGGGAGGAATATTACCTCCACTCAAGAAGCTTGAGAGTTATGAATTTATCTTAGTAGCAGCCAGCGTAAGCCATGTTCAGTTTCTTTGCTGAAGTTTTATTACAAATATTTGTAATTTTCAAAGGTATTAGGACTGGGATCAGGAAATTTTATTGATTTATTTATATTAATTTATTTTACCAATCCATGATTTAAATATATGTGGTTAAATTAATTAAATTAATTGAGATATTTCTCTAACATGTGCTAAATCATAATGCTCATTTGATTTGCTAAACTAAAGGCATAAGAATAGCTTTCAAAAAAACGAACCCTAAAAAAACAAACAAGAATTTGGGGAATGTTTTCTGTTTGTAGCATCCACTTTACAGTTTAGGTCTTACCAAGAAGAGGCATTATGTTTTCCATGTATTTAATTTAAACATTCATAAAATGCTGAAATTATCAGATTTATATTCTGACACTGCAAATAAAACAAGATTATTTTTCTCTGTTTCACAAGAGCAAAGGGTTTCAGAATCAAGTTTGTCTTCAAGCAGCAGCAAAGGCTTGCTGACAAGATATTTTGGAACAACTTGCTATTAGGAAGGAAGTATGAGTGGGAGGATGAGAAATAGCTCATGCCCATATGACACATACAAGTTGTGAATGTGTTAGAAGTCCATGATGTAGAACATAAAAGGGTGTAACAATTTATCTCTGTGACATAAAGGACCTATTCTAATCTTTTGTTTTTACAGTTCTATTCTGAGTTAGATTTCCTTTCTACTTTGCTCTCATTTACCTCAATCAGGTCATATGCTGATGGTTATAAACATTACAACTTAAACCGTCATGAGAAAATGTAGAATCTGTCAAAATATCTTGAACAAACTGCATGGACTTTCATGTTAAGCCATATGCCCTTGTTACTCTAGGCAAACATGGCAAAATTATTGCTACATGAGAAATATTAGTGAATTTTGTCCTCTTTTTATCTAATAATAATTTATGCTTTTAGAGTTACTTTATTTAAAACTGTCACAATGACTTTATGTGCAGGCTTCTCTGCATCCCACAGAAATTGATAGTAAAAAAGACACTGTCAAATTATTATCCTAGAACAAAAGATAATCAAGTGATTCTTTTCCAACAATACAGTACACAGAAATTGGAAATTCATCCAATAATTTGTTCAACAAACAATTATTGAGCTTCTATAATTTTGAAAACTCTTTGACAGGTGTTTGAGGGATTCAGAGATGAAGATCATGGGTGTTACTTCTCTTAAAGGAGTTTGGAGTCTACTTTGGACAAAAAGTCTCTGTAATCTGTTTCATCTCATCTATATCTTTTACATGGACACTTTTTTATAACCTCAAATAAGATTTTTCCTTTGAACCCTTACAATTTTCCGTATTTTTTATTGAAAAAAGTTTTGTCTATCATGTATAGGGATCATATATTTATTTATAAAATCATCTGAATAGCTTGTAAGATGTTGGGTTAAGGACAGGAATAATGCCTCATATATCTTTGTATCGCCTATGGTACATTGCATTAATCATAGTAATGTAATATGAAATCTTTGATACCTATGTCACCAGGCAGTTTTAAGGGCTTGTCAGATGAATGGTACTCTTAATTAACATTTGTGAGAAAAAGAGGAGGGGAAAGTAACTTCCAGATTGAGGCTCCATTGAAATGCCTATTCGAAGGCAGCATTTTATAGATGAATTGCTAACCTTTGACTTGGGACTTTAAGATGTTTACTTTTCTAAGTTTTAGCTTTTAAATTGCCAAATTAGCCAACAAAAAAGAGGAAATTCATGATCTTTCTGTTATTTCTTTAGACAGATTGTAAAATCAGTGCTTTTGAACCAAGGCAAGGTGTTACAAGGTTATAATCCCAGTACTTGGGAGGCTGTCACAGAAGTATCTCAGGTTCCAGGCCAGCCTCAGCAACTTAGTGATATTGTATTTGGGAATAAAAAATAAGAAAGGCTTGCTTGGGGTATAGCTTGAAGGTAGAATGCCCCTGGGTTCAACACCCAGTACAAATGAATAAATAAATTAAAAAAATAAAATCAGTACTTTAAAAAATATATGTATTATATATTATTTCTGTTAATGTTTATTACATTCCAAAACTGTGTAGAATAAAACAACTAGTTTATTTTGTTTATGATTTGGTGAGTCACGAATTCAGGTAGAGAACAGAAAAGAAGGGCTTTCTCTTCTATGCAGTACCCCTACCTACCTGAGCTGGGGTGGCACAAGCAGCTAGAAATGGATTGAATTTGAGTGCCTGGGGCTTTGGTTCAACCTGGTCAATTGGGTTCTCAGGTTGTTCTCTGTATTGGGCCGGGGTGGCAGCACAGCTAGGAGCTTGCAGGTCACTTTATATTTCCACAGAATTTCTCCATATAGACTTTGAACTCATCACAGCAAAGTGGTCCCAGGGAGGTGTGGTATAGGGTTGCTTTCAGTGGACATTTCTACTCCAAAGCCAGGTAGCAGTGAGGACTCAGTAAAAATCACTCATCCACAGCAATTCTGACCCAGCTGGACAACACAGCCAATTCCTTGATTAGGGACCAATCCTGTTCCCTGGGAAAGTTCTTTGTGGTTCTTAACTCCACTCCCTAGCCCCCTGGCGACACACTCTGATTTACTGCTCCTTTTCCATAGGAATTACCCATGTTTGCAGCCAATTATCTTTCTCGGCATGGGTTCTGCTCACCAAAAGTTGAGGAAGAGTATGACATTCTTATTTTTAACTGACTCTTTCCTATCTAATATAATTTTTTGGTGCTTCCTATAACTTAACAAGGGGCTGAGGGCCCTGCCGAATTGCTAAGGCTGGCTTTGAACCTGGGATCCTCCTATTGCAGCATCCCAAGAACTGGGATAACAGGTGTGTGCCACTCTATCCAGCTTGATTTCATCTTTAAATTGAGATATTCTACTCATAGGTCCCTTAATTTAATCAATATCTGGAAGTCATCTCTTACTTTGAGAACCTAACTAGGTAGAATGACTGTCCTTGATATTCCAAGAACAGATCCTCTAAATTATGCTAAAAATCTAAGCTCATTCTTCATAAAGTTATCTAAGATTATCTTTCTTTTTCACATTTTAGCATATAGCTTTAGAAGAAACTAGCTCATACTTGCAACATTCTCTTTAGCCAGATCAATGAGTTGCTTAGATACCCTTTCTACTTGCCAGATTATCATAGGCAAGGCTGATATTTCTTCCAATACATAACTTGAATTCCTTTTCCTCTGGCTTTAAATAATCATTTTTATGCTTTTCTTTGAATCTTCATCCATAGATTCCTTGGTCTTCTTCCATTTTCTTTTCACCACCAGTCTCATGGGGAATGCCACATGTTTAAGGTTTCTATGACAGATGCAATTCAGTTCTAGATCCAATAACTGTATCAGCCAGAATTTAATCAAGCATGCAGAAATATCGTGTTTGTTAGAAAAAAAATTATAAGAATTAGGACTTACCTACTTGTGAGAGAAACTAGGAATATTAAAGTCTAAGAAGAGAAATGGTATTTCCAGAGAAAAACTACCCAGACCTGACAGAGAGTTGGTTCTTACATGGAAATATGGAGCTATGCACCTCCAGCTACAGAACTGGGGTTACAAAGGGAGCAGGTATATCAGTGCATGGAAAATTATTGACTTTTCATGGCTATTGTCTCTGCTAGGCAGTAGCAGAACATTCAGTGGTGAGCACAGAGCTGGCATTGACCAGCAGATTGTCAGTAAAGAAGAAGAGCTAGATAGAGATGAGGGAATACAAACTAGAAGCCACTTGCAGACCTCCATCTCTCTCTTACTGATTGTGACTGGTGAGAACAATGCTTTGCTTTCACCTTCCAGAATATTCGCAACATCACTTTCCACCAACTAGAACCTAGAAGGTAGAGAAGGAGCTTTAGGAAACATGGTTCCCAGCTTTTAAGGTTTAAATATGAAGTGCTCCCCAGAGACTCATGTGTTGAAGGCTTGGTCTCCAAATGCAGCAGCATTTGGAGGTGGAGCTTCCAAGTAGTGGTTGCATCATGGCCTCTTCAGTTAATAATAGCTGAATGAACTACTGGGAGTGGTGGAAACTGTAGTCATATGAGACATGATTAGAGGAAGGAAGTCATTGGAGTGTGCCCTTGGGAATTATATCTTGTCCTTGTCTCCTCTTCTTTCCTCTCCTCCCCCCCCACCCCCACACTTCACAGCTGCTGTAAGCTGAACACCTTTCCTCCACTATACCCTTTTGCCATGATTCTTTGCCTCATCTCAGGCCCAAAGCAACAGAACCAGTTGACCATGGACCGAGACCACTAAAATCATGAGCCAAAATAAAGTTTCTCGCCTGTGAGTTGTTTATATCAGGTATTTTGATCATGATGATGAAAAGCTGATTTAACCAAGATGACAATAAAACAACTCATATCACATTCACTGTAGAAAACATGGAAATTACAAAACACATAAAGAAACAATAAAAATTATTCATCAGCTCAGAGGTAAATGTTATGAATATTTTAGCAGGTCCTCATCTTTTTCTCTCAAAAACAAAACCTTCTATGTTGTTATAGAGGATTTAGCATCAACAATTTGCTTATGAAGTACACCATAGTAATTAAGGGCCCAGTTTTTGGATTGCTTAGGCTACATATGAATATCAAATGTGTCTCTAAGTAACTCTATGATCTTTGGGCAAAAACAAACAAAAAACTCTCCTCCTTCTTTATTTTGTATAAGATAAGAATAAGTATGGGATTTATTTATGAATATAGCCTTCTTTCTAAAGATGTTTACACACTGGTTTCCAGAACCTACGACTGTGTTAGGTTTCATGGTACAGGGGAATTCAGGTCAAAGGTGAAATTAAGTTGGCTAATCAGTTTA
Organism: Graphiurus murinus; assembly: GCA_004027655.1. Classification (NCBI taxonomy): domain Eukaryota; kingdom Metazoa; phylum Chordata; class Mammalia; order Rodentia; family Gliridae; genus Graphiurus; species Graphiurus murinus. Next base: position 14,486 of record PVLC010008379.1, on the reverse strand, counting down.
CCTGGAGATATGGAGCTCACTCTGGATTATCCAGGGAGTCCAATGTAATTACAAGAGTTCTTAGAATTGGAAGAGGCAGGAAAAGAACTAACAATCTGGCAGTGTAGGAAGAATCCATTCCAATCATGCTGGTTTTAAAGATGAAGAAAAATCTGGGAAGCCTGGTGTGGTGGCGCATGCTTGTAATCCCAGCATTTGGGAGGCTGAGACTGGAGGATCCGGGTTTGCAGCCGGCCTCAGCTACCTAGTGAGGCGCTCTGTAACTTAGTGAGACTCTGTTTCAAAATAAAGAATAAAAAAAAATAGGTCTGGGGGTATAGCTCGGAGGTAGAATGTCCCTGAGTTCAATCCCCAGTACCGAAAAAAAAAAAAAAAAAATCTGGGTGTGGTAGCTCACACTTGTAATCCCAGTACTTGGGAGACTGAAACAGGATGATTGCAGGTTTGAGGCCAGCCTCAGCAATGTAGTGAGACTCTCAGCAACCTAGGGGAACCCTGTTTTGAAACAAAAAAATTAAAAGGGCTAAGGGTATAGCTCAGAGGTAGAATGCTCCTGGGTCCCCCCCCCCCCGCAGTACAACACACACACACATACACACATACACACACACACACACACACACACACACACAAAGTGTTAAGGAATATAGTTAGAAAAAAAGATGCTGAGATGTAGCTCAATGGTAGAGTGCTTGTCTAGCACTCTGGATTCAACTTCCAGTAACACACACACACACACACACACACACACACACATACTCAGAAAGAAGTTAGAAAAGGAAAACCACAGATTATCCACTATAGCTTCCAGAAGGGACACTTTGAGTTCAGCCTAGTAAGACGCATTTTGTGCTTCTAACTCCCAAACCTCTAGAAATATGTGTTGCATTAAACCACTAAGATTTTGGTAATTTATTACAACAGAAATAGAAAATTACTATACTACTTCATGGAATTGCTGTGCATATTAAATGAGATGATACAATTATGATGAAGGGAGGATATGGCTCAGAGTCGGAGTCACTTAATAAATGTGATACTTTGCCATTTCACTGGGTATATGCATATCAAAACATACATCTTAAATGTATCAAATAAAATTGTAATTATTCATGCACACATTTCATATGACAAACATATATCTGTCTTGATGTCTGTTGTAGACTTAGTGGCTAATACAATATCAGACACATTTCAAGGACTTTGTAGATATTCATTGAATAAATGAGTATATGGTCAAAATATTTGTGCCTATATATTTTGTCACATTTCTTTTGTCTTTAGGCTAGAGTCCCAGAAATGGAATTACTGGATCAAAATGAGCTGAACATTTTCATGCTCTTTATACCTACTGCCAAATGGATTTTCATAAAGGTTACACCAATTTACACTCCCACAGCATTGTATGAATGTGACTTCATCATCCTACCCATGTTAACACTGAGTACCCTACATTTAAAAATCTCTGATAGCTAATTGCCAATTTTACTTTGTTTTAATTGCATTTGTTTACTTTTAACATTGATAAATTCATTAATTGTTGTTGAATTTATTATTGGACATTTTACACATTTATTTTATAAATTCTGTGATGATTATTTTTAATTTATAAATCATTTTAAGTATGAGGATCATTAGAAAGGCCTAGAAAAGAAGCCAGGTGTGGTGGCCCACGCTTGTAATCCCAGTATTTGGGAGGCTGAGGCCAGAGGATCCTGGTTCGCGGCCAGCCTCAGCTACCTAGTGAGGCACTCCGTAACTTAGTGAGACCCTGTTTCAAAATAAAGAATAAAAAAAAATAGGGCTGGGGGTATAGCTTGAAGGAAGAATGCCCCTGAGTTCAATTCCCAGTACCGCAAAAAAAAAAAGGCCTAGAAAATAACAAGTCCTCCAGAACTCACCAATGAAATTTGATAAATGTTAGCAATTTAGCTTCAATATTAGCTTCAATTATTGTTATATTTATTTTTTAAATAGAAGACTAGAGTTATAGTTAAAATATCTTTTAGTCTCCTTTCCTGGTCTCCCCAGAGAATAATTCTGTTTTGCATATTCTCTTTGTTTATGTTTTTATGTGTTCACACACAACACACATGCACATGCAATTAGTATGTGTGATTCTTTTCTCCAAATTGCCTCTCTATTTGCTATTCTAGGGTGTTAGTATTTTTCATAGTAACTTATGAGTTCTTTATGTCATAAGGATTTTAATTCTTTGCTTGTCATACTTGTCATAAATATTTTCCCAGTTAGTAGCTTTAATTTTATTTATCTGTCATTAAATTGAACTTTGACTAAATTTATTTAAAAAGCAGCTAGTTTCATTGATTTTTAATGTACTATGTAGAATTAATACTAAAATGAAGAGATTTCCATTCAGATATTTGGTTTAAAAGCAATTACTAATACTTTCAGATTTATAATTTCCAATCCTTTCTTCAAATAAAATGCCATAAATATAGGCTGATAGCAACTATTAAATCTATGTTTTCATCAGATTATCTTCAGGTGGAATTGTCATAACTTAAGACCTCTGAAAGTCCTGTATCAATTAATTCTTTCTTTTTATGATTATTAGCTTATTGTCAAGGCTGAAATGATAATGATTTCACTAATTAAAATTTATCAAAAAATTCAGAGATTATCTAACATTCATCAAATTTCAATTAATACTGGGAGAACACATTTTTCTAAACGATTGAAAGCAAAGAAATACAACATGTGCCTTTCAATGGTAGGCTTCTCTGATCCTAATAAAAATGTGTTACAATCCATCCAACATGATTTAAGGTTTTCATGAAAAACAAAGAAAGATTTAATCAAATAGATGTAAGTTATAATAAAAATGGCTTCTAGTCTACACAGGCAAAAGATTATGAAAAGAAAGTGCATTCAGAGCTTATCACTGAAAAATAAAACTTTATTTTTAAAAATCAGATGAAATTATTACATAATCTGAAAGTACTTCCGCAAACCAATTAAATAATCAATAGATAATAATCTTGAAACCACCTAGATGTAAACTATCACACACACACACACACACACACACACACACAAAGACAGGCAGAGAGAAAAGAAACTAAGAATGAATCAGTACTCTGTTGTGGATATGTATAGAATAGATGATTTTTCATTTCACAAGAAACACAAAAATTGATCATTTGTTGACTTTAGAAAATAAATTATAATTTAAAATCCTCCATAGGAAAGTGTGTTCAATATACAGGAGGTATGTTTATGTATGTTTAAAAACCAGCTGACACAGCTACAAGGGATATATTTCCACATTTGAAAATAGCAACTATCTAATATAAAGGTATTAAAAAATTTTAAGCATATGCACACAAACAAAAAAACTGACTCATCTAATGTTATCTTTCTGACCAGAGATATAATAAAAGCAAAAGCAAAATTAAAGGATTAACAACTAAAAATTACATTTATATGATGTTACTGTGGGACATATTTTATTTAAATATATGTGAACTTTCAATACATTTCAACAATGCAAATAACCAGGCAGAATTAAACCTATACTTGTTAAGTAAATAATAAATAGAAGAAATCAAAATGTATTTTTGGTGAACTGTGCTGTTAAGAAGGTGCAAAATGCTTACCCTATCCACTCTGATTTTAAATCAGTGCCCTTCAGCTTTCTCTCAGCCAGCTCTGCTGGAAACTGGAGAAAAGCACAAATGGAGAGAGACTAGACTTGGATTCTATTGCTTTCCTCCTCAAACAACTTATCAATTTAAACTACTTGAGCAAATAAAACTGACAAGCAGCTTTCTCCATTGAAAACGCCTAGAAGCTATGAAAGGATAATTTTCCTTTTATTCCTCTATTCATGTAAATAAGAAAGGTCACAGTTTTAAAAGAGATAGGGCACTATTCTGGGAAATAGTTTCAGCAGTGAAAACATTAGAAGTTAGTCTATTTATAAGATATAGCTTTCTATAATCCGATGTAAATATGTATTAGTGTTGGGCTAGCCAGACTTGAATCTGAAAATCTCATATTGTTATTCAGAAAGCTTTCTGCTGTTTCCTTATGATGTTTTTGGTTTCTTGATTTTTTTTTTTTTTTTTGGTCCCCCTGTCAGAATTAAAGTATACTGCTGCTATCTTTAGTAACCTGACCTAATGGTCTCTTTTATCCACTCCTTCCCAAAAGCCCACCCTAATGGAAGGAACCTTTCTCAAGTGCCCTGGGAAGAAATCTCCTTGGGAAATTCTTCAGAAGGCTATTTAGAGAGCACATGGGGACTGAAATAGCTCCTGAGGAGATGCATTGGCTTTTCTTGAGGGAGGGACCGTCTGGGCCTCGCTGGCCAGATTCTTCCTTGGAGAGTTCTTTGCTCTCTCTGGTCTTTAGCCTCTTGAAAGTTTAATTTTTCCATGAGATATATTTATTTATTTTTACAGAAAGAGGTTTCACATGAAATGCTTATTTACAGTGAGAAGTTTGGAAAAAGAGGTAGCAGAGAAAAATAGAGAAGAAAGATGCGGTGCAATTGGAATTAAAGTAGTAAAGAAATTATAGGGGCGCCACCAACTGTGCACAAAATACCCTAGGGAAGGTCTCCATGTCACCTCATATGAGCGACTTTTGAACTGTAGAAAGTTGAAGTAATATTTTAATTTTGATAAATAATTTTGTGACTAGCCTATTTGGCAGAGATTAGTAGTATGGAGGTCTGAAATTTAAATTATCCTATAACCTACATTTTGTTTATTTTATGTTTTGGTTTCTGACACATAGGCAAATAAATACCCCTAAAAATAGTACAGTACTAGAGATTATGGACTGAAGTTCCACAGATGAAGTATTTTCATTTTTTTTTTTTTTAATGCCCATAGGTGACATCACTAACTCTGACCAATTACTTGAACTGCTATAGCCAGGATAATTTAAAAATAAACATTTCATTTTGAAAAGAAACTTTTAAATTAAATCTCTTCTAAAACTTTCCACAAACATATAGGGTTTTTTTTTGTTTTTTTTTTTTTTGCAACGACTCATGACAAAAATGGATAAAAAAATGAGTGAAGTGCAGAGACGAACATGGGTCTTTTCACTACCCATCCCATTCTAGACTCAATTTTAGAAACAATGATGGAAAATAATCTTGTTGATTGAGACTGATAATCTCATTTCAGGTATTTCCATTTGGCAAAGATCCTCCAAATCAAATATTATCAAAAAAAAAAAAGAAGAAGAAGAAGAAGGAGTGGCTCAAATGGGAAGCTCATCTCCTGACTAATTGCCACAATAAGACAATGTGCAGCTTTGCTGTCGAAGAGCTAAATTGGCACACTGTACCTTCTCGTTGGAATTAAAAGATGGCTGGGGGGGAATACAAGAATACTCTTATAAAAAAAAGTTATGAGGTAATCTCGTTATAAGTTTTCCAAACTTCCCTACTGAATGTTTGTTCCAAACCTTATTTAAATAGCATGTTACAGCGATACCTCATTTATATGGTGTGTCAAAGTGTTATAATTTCCACATTTCTAGACTCCCAGGTCCAAGACAGCATTGCATAATGAAGGGAAGGGATACAAGATTTCTAGGAATGAATTTCAGTGTAAATAATAATCAGTTATTCTATCAACCTTCCAAGGACCAAGAGGAATCTGTAATGTATTGTCTATTAAATACTCAATGTCTTTACCCTCTATAGATTTGGGCACTTTGGGTAAACATGGAAAGAGATTAATTATGCTGTGGAATATTATTTTAAATTCTGTTACTTTTTTTTCCATTTGCGTTCTACCACAAAATTCATCTAAGCATAGAAATCGTTGTTTCTCATTGGGGAGTTTATCTGCCAAAATGTTATTGCTATAGGAAATGTATGTCACATCGGATTATCATTTGGCACTGTTCAAGCCAGAACAGTGTGAGCTTTAAACTTGGTTTTAAAAAATCTAATTAGTATCAACTGAAAAATAAGATCCTTAAAGAAACTTCTTTACTTTTCCTACTACAAAAGGTGATTTATGATAAAATTATTAATCTGTAATCAATTTTGCTATGCAAAATCAAATTTGACACTCTCAGGATGTATTATTCTTGTAATAGGCAAATTTACTTAAAATACATTTTAAAAATGGGGGAATTAAATGATTAGAAAATAGTATTCCTAGTTAAAAGTAATTGTGTGGGCATTAATGAGTGAAAATATAAGAATGCAAGGCATTTGTTATTTTATTCAGACAGTTCTCCAGGTAAACTTAAGGATGTTTTTGCTATCCAATCAATGATAATTTATTGAGTAGCTACTATTGGTCAGCTACTATGTTAGAAAATGAAAGAGCAACTTAGTGAGACTCGGTTTCAAAATAAAGAATAAAAAATAGGGCTGGGGGTATAGCTTGGAGGTAGAATGCCCCTGAGTTCAATCCCCAGTACCGCAAAAAAAAAAAAAAAAAAGAAAATGAAGGAAATGCAAAGACTATATGAAAATTCTGCAGACTATGAATAAGACTCTTTCATTTCCTTTCACCACTTTATGATCCAATCTTCAGGCAGATATAAAAAGACGACAAAAATTAGTATGAACACACATGTGTACACATACACACATGCCTATTTACATATATGTACATGTTTGTATATACACATATACAACTGTACATATATATATGTATGTATACACACACACATGCCTTGTACAAGCATATACCTATATGGATAAGAAAGAGATAAAAAAAAAATGTGGAAAGCATGTTGCTCTTTGAAATCCAACCTATCTGGATGTTACTTGAACTTGCTGGGCCTCAATTTCTTCACCTGCAAATAAGGATTGATGGTATATTTTTTAAAGGATTTTTGTATTGTATTAAAGAGAAAATATAGGCCAAAGCAGTTAGCCTAATGCCTATCAGAGAACCACAGTTCCAAATACTATTTTATTTTATTTTGAGAGACTTTATGGAGGATGGATCATATAGTCTGACATTGAAAGATGAGAATATAAAAAAATACTATTAGGAAAAGGAAATTAACATGAGAATACAATATCTTAAGTAGGGATGGAGAAAGTGATTCAAAGACAGGTATCAACTATTACCACAAAATAGTACAGTGCCATTTAATACTCCATTTGCTCTAAGAGAAAAATTATAAGAGCAGAAGCAGCATCTTTTAAAATTAGAAATTAAAATCATTATTTTTAAGTAAAGATGTGAGCTTGGATCCACATAAAAACCACTAGAGAAATAAAAATATAATTAATAAGATATTTCTTCCGGAAAATCTACAAAGATAAGGAAACAATAGAATTTTAAGTAGTTATTTCAAATTTTAAAATTATTTTTTGTGAGTAAGATATTGAAAACATTTTTATTTTAATAGGTTATATAAACAATTTAGCTAATTATACACATTTATTTTTGTTTTCTCTCTATTTTATCCATATCTCATATTTTTCTCATTTATCTTTTTTTCCTTAGAATTGTTTTTTTTTTTTTTTCCATAACACAAATCTCATCCTTTGGAGTGGTTTCTTTCAGATTAGAGAGATGAGAATTTATATCGAAATGTCTTAGTGGCATTGAATTTCACCTATATGCTATTCTTTTTTATACTTTTATGGTGAGGTTCAAAGTGATACAAATATGCATGCGCACATCACTTGCTGTATTTCCATTCTCATCCCACTCTCCTCCTGCCTCCTCCCTCCTCCCTCCTCATCCATGTTAGTGAGATTGGTAATGATACCTTCATATATGGATGCAACATTATTTGAGTGGTTTCCTTCATCAATCTCATTTTTTTCCCCTCCAAACCACTGTCTACTAATTCCCTTCTACTAATCTACTGGTCTCTCTTTATTTATTTGAAGTCCCTTTTGTTTCCTATACTCTTTCTACAAATAGCCCAATCAAGAAATGGGCAATTGAACTGAATTGACACTTTTCAAAAGAAGAAATACAAATGTTCACCTACATGTTTCTTAAAGACATGGGTTTTGGCAGAGTCATTCTGAAAACTTTCTATAAAAGTACTTCACAAAATGAGCTTTGAAGGATTATAAGTTCTTTGGCTATGACATTTGGAGGTAGTATTTCAGGAAGAGCAAACACAAACAGAGTATACATATGCTTGTGTATGTATGTGTAATTATGTACTTTGTGATCAACAAAACAAAATAAGGGCTATTTTAAACATATATAATAATTTAAAATTAGGAATATATAGTTAAAGTATGTGATTGACTAGAGACAGATATAGAAATGAAAATCTTCTTTGCACAAACCTCTCACAGATTAGTCCTGGCTACTTAGGATCTTTTGAGTATTTGGATAACTTATCATTCTGTCTTTCTTATAGATCCTTCTCCTCCTACTTACTGAGTCAACGTGAGCTAATGACTTTATTGAATTTTATTACAGGCAATTTTAGGAGAGTAGACATAAACTGGCTTTTGTCCTTGAATTATTCTTTTTTTCAAGCTCTCCATGCTGAATCCCTGCCTTTTCTTACAGTACTACCTCAAAGGCCAACCCTGCCATTAAGTCTTTGCTGATGCTCCAGACTTTTCAGATACCTATAAATTCCCATAGCATTTTGTTTGTACTTTTAAAACTCATGTGATATGTCATGTCTTCAAATTTTTTTGAATGTGTTTTTTACTCTTTTCTTCCATAGAAACTCTTTAAGTAAAAAACGTGCTTATAATGGACTCTCAATAAACGTTTGTTGAGTTGCATTGCATTGAATTGAATGTGTAGACAATTGATAAGTGGATTGGTTTAAGAGAACCCTTCTAAAAGTCCATCTGTTGTGTTGACAGTCATTATGTTTTATTAGGAAGATTCCTAATTTTAGTCAAATATACACATATATAGGTGAATGCATTCCTTCATGTATTAGAATTACCAATAGTTTTTTGAGGATATATGTGTGATTCTTCAAAAACATTATAGTAAAACTTTCATGCTAACTAGTGTCTAGCACTATTCAGTTGCAATCTTTGCAACTGTCATTTTAATAGCTTAATGATAGGAAGGTACAAATCTTTCAAATGTTATATTTCAGCTTATTTAGAAGTGTTTTTATTTGCTTTATGGTATAAACACTAAGTAATATATAAGTTAATGCATAGGCAATATAAATACTACCAGCATCATTGTGACTGAACAAACTGTGTAACATTTTAAATATAATGCAACCTACTGAGGAGCTAAAACAGTTTCATTGATTTTTATTTCTAGCTCTTAATGCATTGCTGGTCTTCTTCCTTTCATGAGTCAATTTCTTTTACTGCTCTTGCTCATTCAGGAGAAATGTTTTTCATCCTGGTTTTGTTACCATCACTAATAATTAAAATGTATGTGAGTATTCTGATGCTTAGCTATAATGGTATCTCTACGATCAATGTTCATGGAACATTTGTAGGTAACTGCCTTATAATTTTGCCTTCCAAAAGTCATTTTTGGTACCATCCTCTGATTGAGAGTCCATGATTCACTCAAACAGAAGTCTATCCTGAAATTCTGGTCCATTACATAATTTTCAGAAGCTGGGAGAAAGGCATTTGCATCATTTCTGTTCCCAGATCTGTTCAATATATACTTCCAGTCTGTCATGCCTGAAATTAATTTTTTACAATCTGGATCTTTACTATATGCTAAAAATTCAGTACAAAAAAGGACCTCCTTCTGCAGAGAATATGTAAGCCAGAACATCGTGTTCCATCTTTATAATGAAACGCATAGTTCCAATCAAAAGGCAAATTTTTTTTGTTTTAAAATGTTTGAAGAGACTAGTGCTTTAAAGGATTTCAAATAGTTACTTTATAAAAGTGAAAAGATTCCTATCCTGAAATACATTTTGAACAAAATCATATAATTTGTGTGTAAACTACACAACTTTTTATTTATTTCGAGCTATTTTTTCTCTGTGCTTCAGGCTTCTGAGGTTGTAAGACAAATGTGAATAACCCTAGAAATAATTTCTCTCCAAACCCTCACAGTCAGATGTATGGCTATTCAAATGTAAACTAATTGTTAGTGTTTATGAAGCAGTTTTAAGCAAATGGTTATATAATATTTTGACTCTTAAATAAAAAAAACAACACTTTTAAAAAACTAGAAAATTACTCTTTTATTTTTCAAAAATTTCAAAGTAAGAATATACCTAAAAACATACTTAGAAAATAGTACATTATTAAAAACAAAAACCCTTTGTGCCACCTTTGGAAAATTACTTCTGAAAGTATGTTCATCCTACTGTAAAACAAGGATAGACAGGTAAGGACTAAATAAAAGAAAATGAATATAATGGCCACAAAATAGGCCCTGTATTAGATTTTCCTTCTCCTTCTCTTCCTTTTTATCTTCTTTCTCTGCTTCTCCTTCCTTCAATTTCCCTTTCACCTCCATTTCTTCTCTCATTTCCCTTAACTCCTATTTCTTCTTCAACTTTAATTCCAAAGGAAGAAATTTTTGAGCCTTTGGAAATATGTCACATCTTTCTTTATTTAAAAAATGTAGAGGCATTTATAGACTTTTAAAAATACTTTTATTGGTGCATTGTAGTCTCACATCATTATGTAGAATAGAGTTATAGGGATATACATGCATATAGTACTTAATGAACTTTCAAGATTCCAACTCAAACCTCCATGATACCAAAGCCATACTTAATTTATTTCTTCTAGAGGTTTTACTAAATTTTGCATAATGGACCAGGGGCTGATAATCAGAACAATAAATTTTTTCTTTTCTTTTCTTTTCTTTTTTTTTTCTTTTTCTTTTTCAGTACTAGGGATTGAACTCAGGGGCGTTCTACCTCCAAGCTATACCCCCAGACCTATTTTTTTAATTCTTTATTTTGAAAAAGGGTCTCACTAAGTTGCGGAGTGCCTCACTAGGTTGCTGAAGCTGGCCTCGAACCCGGAACCTCCCGTCTCAGCCTCCCAAATGCTGGGAACACAAGCGTAAGCTACCATGCCCGGCTTACTCTTTTTTCTGATAGATACTACACTTCTAAAAATATTTGCCTTGTGTTTTTGAGTACTATACTGTTTGGTGTATGAGGAGTTGTTAATATTTTATCATTTTCCAAGCCTAAATTATGAAAAGATAGACCAGGTTATTGTAATATATTTTGTGTTAATTTCTAATTTGTTTAATATTGACATTAATAGTTATATGATGGTATTATAGCAACTTTATTAATAAATCTTTGTCATTAAAAAAATTAACTATGTATCACTATTTCTCTTACATCTAGGTAGCATTTTTTCCAAACTCAATGTAAATTTTTTTGTTTGTATAATATTTCCATTTATCTTTTACAGATTTTTTTGTTTCTCGTCCATTGCATACTTATTTTAGATAGGCTTAACCATTAATTCCTTTTATATCATAACCTTGATGTTTATATTATGTTGACTAATTTAAGTCATTGCACAAATATTCTTATTCCACAATTATTTGTATTGGTTCAAACTTTTATGGAGTATAAAGTGTACTGTGCTTTTGCATATCTTATCTCCATATTCTTTTCTAACTTGTCTCAGATGTTATCTGCTTTTATTATGTCCATATTTTTATATTCTAATTACTATCGTTATCACCATTTTTTTGCAAAAGGTAAGCTTTCTTATATTTCTAAGCAGCCAAAATCCACTGTGATATAGCTATATGTGAAAAGCCAATGATAGTGACTTCTAACTCAATTTACAGTCACCTAAGTAAACAGTTTTTTTGTCACATCACAAAATTCTGGAAGTGAGAAGCTTATGGCTCATAGGGTAGCCTTTCAAGGACTTCAAAGACTTTCTCTTCTTTAGACTTTTCACTCAGCTGACTTTAACATACACCTTTGCCATTGGGTATGCCACTTGGTGCTTATAAAATGGCCAGCCACCACCAGCATAGTAATTTGGTTCTAAGGAAAATGAATATCAATGCCAAGAACAAAAAGTCTATGCCTTCTACATCTTTCCCTTTGAAAAGCTTCTTCCAAAGCCTCATCTGGAAAATTTCAGTTATGTTTCATTTTGCCAGAACTTTGCCAAATGACTATTTTTATGCACAAAAGAGGCTAAGGAATGTTATCATTTGACTGGGATCATTGTTGTTCCATACAAAATTAAGTTCTATTTTAATCATAAAATTGTAAAGAAAAGATATCTTATAGGCAAGTAGCAAAGTCTGCCAAAAAAGCTAATTCCCACGTTAGTGTCACATGATTCCAAACCCTATTCTTCCTCCCTCATGGATTGGTGTGTAGTAGACCACTAACTTTGGGTCAAACAGATTATCTTATGTGTCTACTGGGAATTCAAAAAGACAGCTTGTATTGAGTGCTGGGATTCAGATCCAAAGCTAGGATATTCATTGTCTACCAAATGCAGAATAAAATTGGGACAAACTGGAGAAGAAAAAAGAGAAAAAAATTAAATTTCTCTGAAGAAAGTTTCAGAGTTGAAATACTACATAGCACCAGTAAGACAAAGAACATTTCTTCTTTCTATTTCTTCTACAAAAGGCACTTTCTCTTCCTGTTAGTTGCATGGTATTTCTCTTTCTCCATTTATACTTACAGACTAAGATAATATCTCCTATTTGTGTTTTTGTTTTATTGTTTCTGTTTAGCTTGAATTTAAACTCTATTGGAAGCAGGTACCCATATGGTTGTTCAATGTTGTATTTTCACAAGAAAAAAAAGTGTGAGTTAGCCTGGCGTGGTGCATGCTTGTAATCCCAGTACTTGGGAGGCTGAGACAGGAGGATTTGGGTTCAAGGCCAGCCTCAGCTACTTAGTGAGACTCTCTGCAACTTAGTGAGACCTTGTTTCCAAATAAAGTATAAAAACTAGGGCTGGGGGTGTAGCTCAGAGGTAGGATGTTCCTTGGTTCAATCCAGAACCACAAAAAAAAAAAGAAGTGAGTTAAATTATATCGCCCTTATGAATTAAAGTTCTAATAAAAGGTTAACTTTGGCACTATGCATCCAGCAAGTGGCAGGATCTGTAATCCATCTATTTAACATGCCTCTTCCTTCAAAAATTTCCATCTGAGCCATCACTAGATTCTATCATACCTCCCCATTATGAGATTAATAGTAAAGTTCTTTTCTTTCCTTCAAAGTATATTCCAAATATCTGAATCCCATTACCTTCTTGGTTCTATGCTTCTGCACTGCAGAATTAAACTGACTGACTTTCAAGTTACAAAGCTCACTCCATGAGTAGGAGACATTTCCATATCTCTGGTGCCATGACTATTTTTACTGATTCTTGTATAAAATTGCTTGGATCTAAGGAATGCACCTAGGAAGGACGTTTCTTCTTTGTTCATAACCAACATGTAAAGTAGTGGGAGAGAATTCTTGAGCCTTATGCAAAATCTATGTTTATTTTAGCTATTCCCTCCATCTTTTCTCTATTGGTACTAAATACAGTATAGAGTTTGAGTATCTGAGCTAGTGCTGTGTATATCTAGAGATGGAACTTACAATTGAAATTAGAATTCACTAAGGCCCATGAAACTTGTTTAAGTTTAGGTTGGAAAACAGTGATATTGTTCATACCCTATTGACATAAGGACTCCACCAGCTGCATAGCACTCTTAACATCTCAATTAAATATTTGCCTCATAAGCATTATGAGGCCAGTGCTCCCTTGTATTCTGGCCATTGATTTCATACAAACTTTAGATTCAATTTAGATTTTAATTTGGTTGCTATGCCTCTTATATCTTTCTAATCTTCCCTTTGCAATCTCCTTCAGTTGATCTGTTGTAAAACAAAATTGACACTTTTGTTCTAGAATTTATCACAATCAGATTTTTCTTACTGCATCCTTATGGAATATGTTCCTCTGAATTTAGTGCATTGGAAACTAGATTACGCCAAGCTCAATTATATTCAAGTTTGTATTTTTGGTAAGAATTCTCCGTAGCTGATGTTATATGCATCTTTAATGAGACACAAAGTTTCTGGATTTCTCAATTTTTTATGTTAATCAGCACTGGTAATTATCGACCAGTTATAATATTTTACTAAACATTTAAAAATGGTGATGTTCTTCCACTATCTTCTATATCTGCTCTTTTCTCTTTTTTAATATCAGAAAAGTAATGATCTCCCCATATTTTGCATCTTTCTCAGTTTTATTTTTGTTCGACTGTCTAAGCCATTGATTTTTACTACTTTAATAATTTTGATAATGACTTGAATTGTTCTTAGCAAGACTTAATCAATTCGGTTTTTATTTCATGAATACTATGCTTCCTTTTCTTCCTTACAAATATATGGAGACTTTTTATAATCTACTTTAACAGGGGCATTCTAGACTATGGATGTCTTAGGTATATTTTTTCTTCCAACTATTTGTTCCACATGATTCTTTAAAATTTTACTAAGCCCAGTTGTTCTTATTCCTCCTCATCTTTTCTGGTGATTGTTTAATTAACCCTTACAGATCGAGTCTAATAGTAGACAGATTTGAGATTTTGAGGCAAG
>PVLC010008378.1:0-58677 GCA_004027655.1 Graphiurus murinus | reverse complement strand
AAAACAGAGTAAAAACAGAACAAAACAAAGCAAAAAACCCCAGAAAACAAGCAACGTCAGCAAGTAGCAAGATAAAAATCCCTGCAAGTTTGTAAGAACAGACCTGGTTTGGCCTCTGCAGGTCTTTTGGGAAGATTTCTGCTGCTGTGGGCGGCCGACAAGATGGCGGCTGCTACTGCTGCGCACGCGCCGACTCCCCTTGTCTGCTCCTCAGACTCCAGCCAGCTGCCCGTTTCCCCACTCACCCTTGGGCCGATTTGCTTCTCCCCCTTCCATAGAGAGGCTGTTCCTGCCGCAGTCCTGACCCAAGCCCTGGGGTGCAGTTCTCTCTGCTCCGGCTCCGTGAGGAGAAGTGAGCTGGGATGGGCCTGCGCGGGCTTAAGCTGGTCATACCACGCGTTCCGGTCTCTGTCGAAGGTGCCTCGAAATGCCGCCTGGCTAGGATGAGGAGTTCAGGAGTCGCTCACTTCAGCTCTGGCCGGTGGGGTGCAGAGGGTTGTTGTGTATTTCTTTCTTAGTAGACTCCACGCCGGGGCCAGCTCAGTGGCGGCTTATGCCTGGCGGCGTGGCGCCGGGGCCGCAGAGACGGGCTTCTTTGCTCTCCCTGGTCGGCCTTCCGGGTTCTGCTCAGCTGTATTCCAGTTTTCGCAGCGTTTTCCACCTTTTTGTTGCTTTTTTTCTTCTTTCAAAAAACTGGATCCACAACTGATTTGAATCGAGCTCACAGCGGCTCTTGAGACGTGTCTCACTCCGTCGCCATCTTCCCGGAAGTCCTCGCTTTCCATGGTGGATAATTTTCTTGATGTGGTTTTGAATGCACATTGCTAGTATCTTGTTTAGCAGTTTTGCATCTAAGTTCATCAATGATATAGGCCTATAGTTTTCTTTTCTTGAACTGTCTTTATTTGGCTTTGGTATTAATGTGATGTTGGCTTCATAGAATGTGTTTGGGAGGGTCCCGTTTCTTTCTATTTCACGGAATAGCTTGAGGAGTATTTGGATTAGCTCTTCTATAAATGTTTTATAAAATTCACTTGGAAAACAAAAAGCCCAGGATAGCCAAAGTAGTTCTTAACAACAAGAACCATGCAGGAGGTATCACAATACCTGACTTCAAACTCTACTACAAAGCCACAGTAATGAAAACAGCTTGGTATTGGAACAAAAACAGACACACAGACCAATGGAGCAGAATAAAAGACTCAGAAACAGACCCACAGACTTACAGTCAACTGATTTTTGACAAAGGAACCAAAAGTATACACTGGAAAAAAGACAGCCTCTTTAACAAATGGTGTTGGTAAAACTGGCTAACCATATGCAGGAAAATGGAAATAAACTCCACTTTCTCACCCTGCACAAGAGTCAACTCAAGGTGGATCAAAGACCTGGAAGTTAGGCCAGAGACCTTGCAGCTACTTGAAGAGGGCATAGGACCAACACTTCAACACATAGGTACAGGTAACAACTTTCTCAACAAGACCTCAAAAGCACAAGCAACCCTCAGGAAGATCAATACATGGGATTGCATTGAACTGAAGAGCTTTTGTACAGCAAAGGAAACTATCAAGAACCTAAACAGAGAGCCTACAAAGTGGGAGAAGATTTTTGCCAGTTACTCTTCGGATAGAGGTCTAATATCTAGGATATACAAAGAACTCAAGAAAATCACAGCTAAGAAAGCAAATAACCCAACCAAAAAATGGGCAAGGGATCTAAATAGACACTTCACAAAAGAAGAAATACAAATGGCCAATAAATGTATGAGGAAATGTTCCACATCATTAGCAATCAGAGAGATGCAAATCAAAACTAAGAGATTTCACCTAACTCCAATCAGAATGGCAACTATCAAGAACACAAACAACAACAAATGCTGGCGAGGATGTGGAGAAGTGGTTACTCTGGTACACTGTTGATGGGATTGCAAACTAGTGCGACCACTTTGGAAACAGTATGGAGGATCCTCAGATGTATGGGAACGAACCTACCATATGATCCAGCAATACCACTTCTGGGTATCTACCCAAAAGAATGGAAACCAAACTATCAGACCGACGTAAGTGTATCTATGTTTATAGCTGCACAATTTACAATAGCCAAACTATGGAAGCAGCCAAGATGTCCATCGACAGATGAATGGATTACAAAACTATGGGATATGTACACAGTGGAATTTTACTCCGTCATAAAGAAGAACAAAATCATGTTATTTGCAGGGAAATGGAAGGAACTGGAAAACATTGTTAAGTGAGATTAGCCAGTCACAAAGAGTAAAGAAGCATATGTTCTCCCTAACATGGGGATGCTAGGGAGAAGATGGGGTATAAAAGGGTCTCCAGATGAAAAAGGGGAGACCCTGGAAAGCAAAGAAGTTGATTTAACCGATGGGGTTGGACGAGGGGGGGGGCACACTAATGTATATCAAGGTTACTCACTAAACTGAACTTGAGAAGGAGGGAGGGAGAGGGAGTGGAGTGGGAATTTGGGGAAGGGGTCAAATGAGAATTGTGAGCACATATATCGTTATCAATTTGTACCTAACAAAGATGTATGCTTACAATGTATGAATAAAAATTAAAAAAATAGAAAATTTTAAAAATAAATAAATTAATTAATTTAAAAAAAAAAGAATGTCAACGCAGTGATCACAGCATTGAGCTCTAAGTGTGGGACCCTTCGGAGGCCACACCCATGAAG
The DNA here is from genome assembly GCA_004027655.1 of Graphiurus murinus. Lineage (NCBI taxonomy): Eukaryota > Metazoa > Chordata > Mammalia > Rodentia > Gliridae > Graphiurus > Graphiurus murinus. Next base: position 55,977 of record PVLC010008378.1, on the reverse strand, counting down.
CTGGCTCTAATTATGCTAATTTCTATGGTTCTGTCTCCTGATTGGACCCTGACTGAAATGGATAGGAAGCCAGAAATTAGGGTAACTCTGGAGGAGAAGAGTATTGAGTGATGAATTCTGCTGAGAGTTTTCTCCTCCCTTCACACTCACCCAAACACTGATCAGCTGGCTCTTGTAACACAATGGTACCTGGGGCCTCCTGCTGCTGCTGCTGTTTCTCAATGGACTCAAATGTCCTTTGGCTCAAATTCCTTGTCTTTTTCATCTGTAGACCCTTTTATACCCCATCTTCTCCCTAGCATCCGCATGTTAGGGAGAACATATGCTTCTTTACTCTTTGTGACTGGCTAATCTCACTTAACAATCTTAATCTTTTTTAAGCAGCAGGTGTCAGTAATTTGACTTTTCTCTATTACTGTTATTGTTCTTTCTCCACTCCCCTGTACTTTTACCTTCTTCAGGTGCCTCCACTTTTCCAAATTATCTCAGGAATATAATACTGCCCTTTAAAATTCTTCATACTTTTATTTCAACCTTTGGCACACCTCAGCCTTTTACTTGTGAAGTAGTTTTCATGCTTGTAATCCCAACATTTGGGAGGCTGAGACCAGAGGATCTGGGTTTGTGGCCAGCCTCAGCTACCCAGTGGGGCACTCCGCAACTTAGTGAGACCCTGTTTCAAAATAAAGAATAAAAAATAGGGCTGGGGGTATAGTTTGGAGGTAGAATGCTCCTGAGTTCAATCTCAGTACTGCCAATACTGCAACTTTCTCTGTGGAATGTTTTATTTTAGGTCCTGAGATTTTACATAGATATTTGTCAAAGGTGTCACTATCATGGGACATATAAGAGATGTTGCATGCATATATAAATATATCACTAAGAATCTCACTACAGTGTGTAATTATATTGTACCAATAAAATTATTTTAAAAAGTTTGCAAATTCCTTGGATAGAAGATATGCACCTATGCTCTATGCTCTCTTTCTGCTGCTATGTTAATGATGTTAACCAGCAGCAATTTTTAACCTAATGCCCTTGTAAAGGACATGTGCTTGATGTACTCACAATTCTTTGGAGGTGAGAAGAGGATCAGCTCCCTTTCTTCCCACATACCAAATCTGGAAATGGCCTGGGATTTCCTTCTACTCTTGTACCTCAGCAGTCTCTAGGGCTTAATAGGTAGCCCCATGTCATTTAATCTTTTCGGGCCATTTGACAGGTTCCTAAGGGATAGATCTGTAGGCTCAGTAAAGGTTTAAGGTATGTCAAGTTAAATCTATGGGATTTGCTTGAATACAAGAGAAAACAGCAAGGATGGATACTAGATGGTGCTCTGTTCATTTAAACTCAGAACCACATTTTTCGTTCTAAGACAACATAATCTACACCCACAGAGGCATCCATATGCAAACTAATTTTTACATCTGAGGGAGAAAATTTCATAGTACAGTCATATACATCATTCCTCTGCTCAAAGTTAGTGAAATTCTTAAATAAATGCTGAGCACTCTCTGGTGTTTGGAGTTCTGTCATTCCAGAAGGGAAAATTCCAGAGAGTGGTAGGAAATTTCAGGGAGAAAGATTCAAAACATTCAAAATGTTTTACTGGATAATTTTCATGTGCATTGACACATACATACACAGGCACATAAGTACTCACCAACCATCTTTCTTCCTCTCTCTTCCAGAGACTTCATTGTTCATGCCCATAGAAAAAATCAGTTAAGGAATGAGAAAGTTTATGTCATGTGACCAAATAAAGAGATTTTGGGGATCTGTTATGGTATGGGCATAGACTGTCCCCTGGGAAAGCTCATGTATTGGCAATGCAAAAATATTCATAGGTGAAATAATTGAATCATGAGGGTTCTAATGTGATCAATCAGTAGATAAATCTATTGATGGATCAATTGATTTGTTGTGTGATAACATAGGCAGGTAGGATGTGGCTGTAGGAAGTAGGTCTTGGGGATTTCATCTCTCTCTCTCTCTCTCTCTCTCTCTCTCTCTCTCTCTCTCTCTCTCTCTCTCTTTCTGCTTCCAGCCTCCAAGATGTGAGAGCAGCATCCCTCTGTGCTCACTGCTGCCACAGCCATTTATGCTTCAGAGCCAGCCCTGTGGACTGAAACCTCTGAAGATGTGGGCCAAGTAAACCTTCCTCCTCTTAGCTGTTCTTATTGGGCATTTTTGTCAGTGATGAGAAAGCTAACTAAAACAGGATCTACAAAAATCCCAACTCACTAGTTGGAACATTGTGATTTGTAGGTTTAAGTGGCGAGGAAAATGAGCTGAGTTTTGCATTAGATGAGCCAAATAACTGTAAGGAGACTAACAGAAGCTAAGTGATTGTCCTCTTCACCTGAACATATGCTGGACTAAGATGAGAATCTGGGGAAAAGAAGAGGAGGTCCCTACCTGAGGAACGTTTTGTCCCTGAAAAGAGCCAAGAACGAATCAACCATGTTGGAAAGGGCATTTTTGATTAAGAAAAGTCATGTAAATATTATACAGGTATCTGTATAAAATGTTTCTTCCCAGTAGGTAAACAATCTGCTTTACCAAGACAATATTGGTCAACTGTGTATTTCTAGGATAGATGGCAAGCTGTCAAACTTTCCCATGGGTTGTCAGGGTGTAAAGAGAAAGTAAGTATTCTAATAGGCTTGCTTGGATGAGGACCATAATACATGCCAGGTAGTGCTGAACAGTTAGTTCAAGTCTGAATCTATCTCAAGTCTGTTACAAATGAGTGACACTCCAGTGGCTTCTTAATGATAAAATTAGAGGCTCAATTCCATGTGTTTTTTGTTTTATTTTTGTTCTCTTTTGTGGTACTGGCGATTGAACCCAGGGATGTTCTACTTCCATGCTACACTGCCAGTCCTTTTTATTTTATGTTTTGAAATAGGGACTCAGAGGTTGCTGAGAATCTTACTATGTTGCTGAGGCTGGCCTTGAAACTATGATCCTCGTCTCAGCCTTCCAAGTACTGGGATTACACCTGGCCCTTGTATTTTTTGGTTTTGCTTATTTATAAGAATAGATGAGCTGCAGTTGGTTTGTGCCTGGTATATGCAGGTTTCTATAGTTTGGATCTTGAATGTCCCCAAAGGCCTGTGTGTGAAAGGCTTGATCTCTGTGACACTTTGGGAGAAGGTAGAACCTTCAGGATGTTGAGCTAGTGAGAGGTCATCAGGACTATGCCCGTTAAGAGGATTGCTGAGTTCCAATCTCTTCCTTTCTTTTTGCTTCCTAGAAGATGAGGTGAGTAGTTTTGCTCTGCCACAAGCTACCACCATGAGATGCTGTTGCACAAAGGCCCAAAGCAATGGGGTCAATTGATCATAGAGTGTAGTCTCCCAAACTGTGAGTCAAAATAGCTCTTTTCTCTTTATAAGTTGACTATCTCAGGTATTTCACTACAGTGATAGAAAGCTAACATACAGCTCAACGTTAAGTGAAGAGCATTTTGTGTTCATAATAAATTTTCTACAATGCTTTGTCTTTTACTTGAATCAGGTGCATTTTCATGTTACATTGTGTCAAAGATTACTCAATATAAAGTTTGGACAGATGGACTCAGTAGTATCTTGATATATTTTTTATCTCATAAATGTGCCTACCTCATAGTATGGTTTAATTGGTTTGGGTATAATATGCATTTTATGGGTCTAACACAAATAATAATATGCATATAAAAGTTTATGCATAAACTGTTTATTATTCTAAAGGTAAAATATTTTAACACTCTTACATCTTCCAGTTTAATAGACAAAATAAATGAGCCATACCATATGAAAAATCTGTTACACTTGGTCTTTAAAATGTACATTTCTTCATTACACTTAGATAGCATCCACCTTTGTAGTTACCTTTCAGTTCTGGTTAGCACTAGGTTAAACCCTGGATGGACTAGATTGGGAATCAGGTTAGATGGCAGTTTTTAATCATGGCCTATATCTATGATATTACCCTTGTGAGACTCTGTTGTAGAATACGTGATTTTTCAATTATATGACTAGAGAGAAAGGGAAAAAATGTGTTTCTTTTCTTCTCTTGTTTGTATTTTTCAGCTTATTAGGCTAGGATCTGCTTTGTCTAGGTTATTTTAAATCTCATCATCATTCAGAGAGTTGTGGTTTGCAAATTAAAATAGTAGCATCAGCGATTTCCCCTGGGAGCAACTTGCTTCTATCCTGGCCAGAGGCAATATTACTGAGTAACAAGGAGTTTGAAGGTTTCTTTCAGCTGTTACTGTGTTTCTGAGTGCAGGACACTGGCTGGCAGCGACCTATCCCCTTTGGTTTGTCTTTGGTTCTTAAGACAAACCAGTGTGAGCCATACTCATGACTTCTTTGTGAAGGAATGACATTGCTATTATTACTATTAGAATGTATAAAGAACAAAGGTAATAGAACAAAAGCAGTAACAGCATATTTCTGATCCCTTTGCTGTTTGCTTTACTATGTGATCTCCCGGCCTCTCAGTTAAATACAGCCCCTTTCTGAACCTAGCCTTGCAATCTTCATTACTATCAAAATAGAAAGCTTGGTCAAATAATGAATGCAGAACCCGAGCCTACAAATACAAACTAATTGTGTATTATTTTTGTTTTGTTGTATGTTATCAATTGTATGCTGTAGCTTAAGTGAACACAACATTTTAAAAAGGAGTGTGTCTTTCACGATTAGTCTGATGAGCTTTTAAGAACTCATAACTAGGACATAGGGAAAAGGAATTTAAGAAAACCTTCATATGCATGTGCATGAAATAGCACAGCAAACCATCCCTACACTTCTGAAATCACGGTTTATTGTGCATACACATTATTGCTTGTATTTATGTAATTATCTTTGCTGTTATTCTCCATTATTTATAAGATAAACATTGGTGGAGGAGTTATATGCCAGGTTGTGAGATGATGCTAGTATAAAAATATGAATTAGCAGCTCATATAAAGTATGAGCAGAGAACTACCGAAACTTGGAGTTAGAAGTAAACTATTTGGTGAGATAGGTTTACAGAGGAAGTTAGATTTAAGGCAAGTGTCCAAGCCAAAGGCAGGATGGACAGTATTCCTGGGAGAGTGAGCAACATGAAAATATCCTAGCAATACAAGGCTAGTTCCAGAATCCAGTCACATCCCAGAATGCCTACAATGTGAGGAGTGGGCATGAAAGAGTGAAATTTGGCTTTTCAGATGACTTCAATGATATATCAGAAGGAAAAGACAAGCAGTTGGTTCTGTGGCTTTTTCTGTAGCCCTAGGGACATAAGAGGGTTTCAATCCTCCTTGTGATACTAACTCAATAAATTGCTAGGTGTTTACCTTTACCAGATCCAAGATGAATGAGCATCTGCCTAAGAGTTATATATCAGATGAAACACCTGTACATCGCTGCCAAGATGTTTATTTAGTAATGAGTGGCTGGTATTGATAAGATGGATCTACACTTGAAAATGAGTGGTAGCACTGCACCTTTGAGGTGCTCCATGGCTAGCTATAAAACCTACAGAGACTTCCAATTACTCACACACAATGAGCCCATTGTGACCACAAACAACTTGAGTGTTGAATGCCACAATAGCAGACACTTTCTGGAATATTTTGGATTTCTTTTTTGCTGTTGCTTTTTATCCTACTCAGTTTCCTTTTCTTTCTTTTTTCTTAAAGCTAAGTAAACACAGTGCTGGATGAAATCAGTTGTATCTTCTGAGTTGGAAGTCAACCTAAACTCAAGGTCACTGCTATTAGCAAAGCAGAGTGGGAGTTGCAGATGACAGGTAAGATTTCCCCATGCAATTATTAGTTTTAGCATAAATATTTCATTTCACAGTATAAACATGGGGAAGTTAAAAAAAATTAGTCACCAGGATCCACAGCCTAGACATAATTATTGTTAACACATCCTTAAGATGGCGATATATACATATTTGTATACACCCCCATCATATATATGATATATGATATACAATATATACCCCCATCATATATATCATAACTATATGTATATGGTTATGATTATATTCCATGAATTTACTCTTGTTTTTGGGGGAGGGACATTGGAGGCAGAACCTAGGGGCACTCTACCTCCCAGCTATATCCCCAGTTTGTGTGAATAATGTTACAGTTGTGTGCACCTGGTTCAAATTTACTGTTTTATACATCATTTCTCACATGTGCTTCCATGTTGCCAAGGATAACTATGAATTCCATTGAATGGTTCTTACATCATTCATTTAACCAACTTCCATGAAATACAACTGGTAAATTTTCATAGTGCATTCACTATTTTTAGCCAGGCTCAATGGCACATGCCTATAATCCCAGCACTTGGGAGACTGAGATAGGAGGATCACAGGTTTGAGGCTAGCCTCAGCAATTTAGTAAGACCCTTAGCAACTTAGTGAGAACCTTTTTCAAAATAAAAAGGGCTGGGGGTGTAGTTTTAATGGTAGAATTCCCCTGGGTTCAATCTCAGTACCCCTACAAAAAAAATCAGTATTGTTTTGGTACATGTGAAATATTTCTTTTCTAAAAATTCTTAACTTATAATTCCACAAGTAGTTTACGAAAAGGTGTATCTAACTATTCTCCTACAAACAGTGAAATTAAAAAAAATTGCCACTGTAATAGGTGGACAATATCTTTTTGTTGACATTTGCATTTGCTAAATATTTCTTATATGTAAAATTTTAAAGAAAGGGAGCATCATTCAAAATACTCTCATAGAGATAACTTAAAATTTTGGTGTTTAGCCTTCTGAACACTTTCAATGTGTACATGCATACAATTTTCTTAAAATAAATGAGACTATATAGTAACACTATTTTTACTTAACAATATGTTTCATAAATAATTTATAATGACAAAATGATGCTCTATTGTGTGCATTTCACAATTCCCTATTGTTGAACATTTAGGTTGTCTCTTATCTTTCTGCTATTATATAATAATCCTGTAATGAATATTCTTACTTAGAATGGTGCACTTGTCCAATTATTTCCTTAATACACTTCTCTAAAACTGGAATTGCTGAGTAAAAAAATATATATACATATATATATTGTCTTTTATAAATACCCATTCTTGCCTTTATCACCAGCATATATAAATATCTATCTTTACACACCCTAGTCAACATAAATATAATATTTTAAATATCTACCAATATGATGGGTAGAAGACATTTTAAATTATGTATTTTATTTTCAGGGAGATTAATTACTTTTAATATTTACTATTATTTATCCACTCAAATGTTGCCTTCTGATGTCCTTACTACATTTTTCTAATAGAGACTTTAATCTTTCCTTTGAAGAATTCTTTATATATTAGAGGATAACTAGCACATTTTCTGCTATACAATTGTTGCACAACTTTACATTTCAGTTAGGGTGATTTTGTTGAACTGGATTTTAAAATACGTATGTAGAAAAATGTATTTGTTTTTTCTGATATATTTTCTTCTGAAGAATTTCCCCTCCCTCTACATCTCATATCCATGATTACATTAATTTTAGATGACATAAATGCCCCAATAAAAAGACATAGCTTACTGGGTGTGTGGCTCAGTGGTAGAGTAGATCTTTTATTCATTCACCCATTGATTAATTTTACACTTTGGTTGATTTCCTCCCTTGGCTATTGTGAATAATGTTGCAGATATCTCTTTTACATACTGAATTCATTTCCTTTTATGGTTGAGAGTAAGTTAGGGAGATACTGACCGAAAATGATTCAAGATTTCAGGTAGAGGAATAAACCTAAGAGAATGTGGGTGATGATGGTAATACATTGTTTTCCTGAAAATGCTAAGAGAATTGATAAAAGTGTTCTCATCACAAAAATAACTATGGGAGGCATTAAATATGTTAATTAGATAGATTTAGTCATTCCACAATGTATATGTATGTCAAGACATGTTTTATACCATAAATGTATATAGTTTTTTCCATCAATTAGAAATTTTTAAAAATTAAAAGAGAAACAATAGAGAAAAATAAATGAAAACAAAATCTAGCTATTTAAGAGGAATAATAACGATAATTTCTACAGACAGTAAAAGGATAATAATAGATAACTCTGAGCAACTTAATGTCATTAAATGTGGCATCTCAAACAAAATGAGTTCATTCCTTGAAATACACAAACTATCAAATCTCCCAAAAAGAGGAAAAAGATAACCTGAATAGCTCAATATCTTTTAATGATTTAAATTTATACTTAAAAACCTTCCCATAAAGAAAATTTTAGGCCTAGATGGCTTTATTGGTGAGTTCTATCAAACATTTAAGGAAGAAGAATTAGTAATTCCACACAAACTCTTCCAGAAATAAGAGGGAATACTTCCTAATTCATGAGCCTAGCATTAATCTAGTACCAAAACAAAAATATTACAAGAAGTAACTTCAGAACAACATCTCTTATGAACAATATGATTCAACAATATGTAAAAGGTACATATTTACATAGTATATCAAATTTGTGCTGTATTACGGCCAAACAGGATTTATCATGGAAATGCAAGGCTATTTCTATACTAACAGATCAATGCAATTCCCCATATCAAAAGAATAAGGGAGAAAAGTCATGTGGATCATCTCAACATCCAGGAAAAGCATTTAAAAAATTCAGTACGCATTAGTAATACATCTCTCAGCAAATTATTTCTAGGAATAAAAGGAAATATCCTCAATATTATGAAATATATCTATGAGAAAAATCTACAACTAGTATTACATATAAAGATGAAGAAATGAGTGTTTCTGCATAAAAATCATGAAAAGGCAAGGATACCCACTGTCACCATTTTATTGAACTTTATACTAGAAGTCCTTAGCAGAGCAATGAAAGAGAAAAAGTGTATGCTGATTGTAAAATAAAAATAAAAAGTAAGAATATTTTTATTCATAATTATGTCTATTTATAAAATCCTGAATTATAAAACAAATCTACTAGAAGTAATATATTAATTCAACACAATCTTGAGCTAGAAGGTTAATATAAGAATACCAATTGTAAATCTTTAAATTAGCAATAAACAATTGGAAACATCTAAAGAATAGATTTAAAAATATGTGGAAGACTTGTATATTGAAAACTACAAACCATTACTGAAAAAAAAATGAAAAGATACATATATGAGCAAAGGGACATTTTTTTTTTCATGGTTTGTATTTATGGATGTCATTCAACATAAGCTGACTTATATAAGTCTAATAAGATGAAGGGATCACTTCCATTGGCATTATGCACAGATGTGAGAACACCAATGCCAATCTCAATATCCTGTATAGGAAAGGGTGGAGTAGGGAGGGAGCTGGGGGAAACTCACCAAGTGCTGTGTGCATGTATGTCACTATACTATAAGCTACATTATGATATGAGACAATAATGCACCAATAAAAGCATAAAAATTTTTAAAAATCACATTCAAAATCTCAAGAGTTTTGCTTGTTTCCCTTTTTTGGCAATTGGTAAAATGATTTCTAAAAATTTATGGCCATGCAAAGCACCTAAATATCCAAATAAATTCTTAAAATCTGGATCAAGATGGACTTATATTTCCTGATTTTAAAGCTTACTATGAAGCTACAATAATCAAGGTTGTGTGTTCCACATACAGATAAGAGAAACAAAATAGTCAGTTTAGAAAAAGACCGACGAATTATGTCATTTGCAGGAAAATGGATGGAACTAGAGAATATTATGCTAAGTGAGATCAGCCAGTCTCAGAAAGTCAAGGGTCGAATGCTTCCTCTCATATGTGGAAGCCAGAGAGAAAATAGGAGACAAAAGGGATTTTAGGTAATTGAGGAGAGAGGCCAGGAGAATAGTGGAAAGGGATGGGGGAGGGAGGCAGAAGGGAAACGGGAAGAACGGATGAAAGAAACAGTTCAAATTATGCTCTGCCCATATATGAAAGCATCACCACCAATTTCACTATTATGCACAAGGAGGGCTGGGTAGCAGCGTTGGACCTGAGGGGAAACACATCAAGACCTGTGTGTATATGACTGTATGACTTTGGACCTCAATAAGATGGATAATTACAATGCACTAATAAAAGTATAAGAAAACCCAATAAGCCGGGCGTGGTGGCGCACGCTTGTAATCCCAGCATTTGGGAGGCTGAGACCGGAGGATCCGGGTTCGCGGCCAGCCTCAGCTACCTAGTGAGGCACTCTGCAACTTAGTGAGACTCGGTTTCAAAATAAAGAATAAAAAATAGGGCTGGGGGCGTAGCTCGGAGGTAGAATGCCCCTGAGTTCAATCCCCAGTACCACAAAAAAAAAAAAAAGAAAGAAAAGAAAAGAAAACCCAATAGAGCCGGGCGTGGTGGCGCACGCTTGTAATCCCAGCATTCGGGAGGCTGAGACGGGAGGATCCGGGTTTGCGGCCAGCCTCAGCTACCTAGTGAGGCACTCCGCAACTTAGTGAGACTCGGTTTCAAAATAAAGAATTAAAAAAAAAAAAAAAATAGGCCTGGGGGTGTAGCTCGGAGGTAGAATGCCCCTGAGTTCAATCGCCAGTACCGGAAAAACAAAAACAAAACAAAACAAAACAAAAAAACCCCCCAATACATGCATAATAATTTGATCATTGATGAAAGTGCCTAGGTATTTCAAAGAGGAAAGGATAGTCTTTTTTATAAACCATACTGGAGATACTCGATATCCATATGCAAAACAATGAGCCTTAACTTTTATCTTAATCTGAACATACTACAGTTCACAATAGATGACAAATAGATAACATCTAAAATTGTAAAGTATCTAAAAGGAAACAGAAAATATTCTTTTGTGATTTGGGTTAGGGAAATATTTCTAACATATAACCCCAAAGTACAAACAAAAAACAAAAAAAAAAGAAAAAACAACATGACTAATTAAATATCAAAAATAAAACCTTGTTCTTCAGAAAACACTATTGAGAAAATGAAAAGGTAAATATCATATTGGGAGATATCCTTTGTAAACCATATAATTGATAAAGGGCTTATATCTATCATATATAAATAACTCTTTCAACCTAAGAAGATAAATCAAGAAAAGTAGACAAATTATTTGAAATAGATCCTTCAACATAGAATATACAAGCATGTTAAGTACAATCATGAAAAGATGTTGCATAACATCATTTACTAGGGAAATGCTAAGTAGGACTATGATGGACCACGAACATATACATCTTACATTATTAAAACTAAAAGGCAATTTCGAATGTTGCCAAGGATGTAGAGCAATTGAGAAGAAAAAAAATTCCCTCTAGGAGAAATATTTGTCAATTTGTTAAGTCACACATACAGTTGCACGATGGTCCAGCAATCCTACGCCTAGATATTTACTTAAAAGATATGAAAACATATGTTCATACAATGCCTCGGTATAGAATATTCACAGCAGCTTAATCATTGTAGCCAGACCCAAACTGGAACAACTCAAGCAGATGTATAAGCAAGTAGTGGTATATCCATAAATTGAACTGGTATACAGCAATAAAAAGTTACTCTTTACTAATAAATTCAATGACATGGATGAATTAACATGAATGATGCAACATATATTTTTATAATTCTATTTACATGGGATTATAGAAAATGAAGAACTATAGTGACAGAATATGCATGAATGGTTGCCAGAGGCAGGAGATAGAAGAAAGTGACAGGGAACTGTATACATTGATGGCCTGTATTGATTTTATTTTATGTAAATAATGTCAATATAGCTCATAAATATACACTCCTTAATTTATACTTTGTTTTCTGGTATGATAACATTAACATTTCTAGGATTATGTAAATAATAAGGGTAGTAGAATGACCTTGGGCTTTTACTGATTTTATTATTTGTACATCCATTGTTTCATATTGGGTAAGATGAGGGACTATTGGTTTCAAATTAAATGTCTTCACCCCATTGTAGCTTGTATTTCTGTTTTGTTTAGTGTTTTCATGGGAATTCCTGCTAGTACCTATGTGATCATATGGATTTTTTTATATTGGTCTTTAAATATGATTAATTATATTATTAGATTTTTCTAGTATTAAATTATCTATGCATTATTAGTATAAAATATGCTTGTTTATGTATTTTAAGTGTGTGAGTTTTGCATTGGTTTTTTAAAACGAGATTAATCACTTGGTCTTTGTTTTTCTCTGTCTTTATTAAATTCTGCTGGAATTATAGCTAACTTATAAATGAGCTGCAAAAGGTTTCCTTCTTATATATGTTTTGAGGCATTTTAATGAAATTGCCTTAACTCCTTGGATATTTTGACATAACTAGCATTGGAAACTATCTGAGTCATACACTCTCTCATGGATACTCAGCAATTTTCTTGAGTTTTTCTAGGATTATTGAATTGATTTTGTTAATTTCCATTTTCTTTCAACATTATTTATTAGGAGTATTTTACTTTTAAGCAAGATTTCCTGCTTTATAAGAATAAAGTTAAATAGATTTAAACAGGTTACTGTGTTACTATTTTAAATATGCTCTGCATGATTTGTTATATTGTTTGTGTTTCCTCTTTTATATTAAATTAACCTTACCAGGGTGTCTCTATTTTATTGTTCTTTTTTTCCCCCAAAAGGGAGCAATTAGATTTATTTTCCAATTGCATATTTTCCATAAATTTTCCTATATTTTATTTTATTTCATTACTCTTTTTCTACCTTCTGTTTTTTAATTCTTAGCTTATCTGTATTCATTCTTTCTTATTTCATAATAAGATACTTAAAATTACATTTTTTTCTGATAACAGCTTGGCCATCTTCCACATATTTCAATATATAATGCTTTTCTGAAAAATCATCCATGTAATTATTACAGTTTTTATTTCTTCGAGACCTGATTGTGCATTATTTTTTAGACAGTGAGGCGCTAGCAAAGGTTTTGACCAAGGAAGTGATATGATCAAGTCTATAAAGAAACACCTGACAGCATTGTGCAGAATGGCTTGCAATAAAGTGATACTTAAGATGAGGTTTAAGAGGCTATTGCAAGATTCCACGTAAGTGGTGATGACTCTGATATGGACCGAAGTCACCCCGCTGAGTGTTGATGAGTGAGAGAAAAGGAAGACGAGGGAGCAGCACAAGTCTGATCATAAAGCTGAGCAGACAGGCAGGGCCAGCCGGATCTGAGGATACACCTTCAGACAAAATGACAGTCGGGAAAACAAGCCGAGCAGGGCTTGGAAACAGAGAAACAGAGCCCTGGAAATCGCCTGCCACGGTGGGACCACAGCCACAGTGCTGTGTAGAAGACACTTCTGGAACATACTGGAAAGGAGCCTTTGAGCCAGCCCAGCCAGCAGGGTGATTCTAGAGCATGCCAAAAGAAAGGCTCTATAGGAAAGGAAAGCATTGCATTTGGGTAGGACTGCTCTAAGACTGGTAGATGCAGTCATGTTTGTATTGGGAGAGAAAAGTCCATGGGGAGGAATATTCTGTTTGAAATCATATAATGACATTGGGTCATAAATTCCTAAACCTTAGACCATTACTCCAAGGTACCTGCTTTTCCTCTGGACTTTTCCAAATTCTCACCACATACTGCATTTTCTTTGTTGAGTCACCATCCCACCATCCTTTATTCTTTCTAGAAGCTTTCAGCTGTGCACTATTCTATAAAGAACTAATATATTTTACATCCTGTCTCTCCTCTAACACACTCCTTTCCTTGATGAGCTCACAATTATAAAGGCTACTTATTTCTCAAGCTCTGGGTATGAGAGATTAGTTAATCATCCCCTATAGAATCCCCTAAGAAAATCTGGATAAAGTTATATTAAAATATGAGCCAGAGCCAGGCATGGTGGCGCATGCTTGTAGTCCCAGTACTTGGGAGGCTGAGATAGGAGGATTGTAGGTTTGAGGACAGCCTCAGCAAGTAGTGAGACTCTCATCAACCTAGCAAAACCCTATTTCCAAATAAAAATAAAATAATTCAGAGGTAGAATGCCCCTGAGTTCAATCTCAAGTGCCTAAAAATATAGATAGATAGATAGATAGATAGATAGATAGATAGATAGATAGATAGATAGCAGATAGATGATAGGTAGAGATAGATAGATAGATAGATAGATAGATAGATAGATAGATAGATAGATAGATAGATAGATAGATAGATATGCCAGACATGGTGGCACCTGCCTGTAATCCTAGTACTTGGGAGGCTGAGATGGGAGGATTGCAGGTTCAAGGCCAGCCTCAGCAACTTAGCGAGACTCTGTTTCCAAATAAAAATAAAATAGAGTTGGGGGTGTAGCTCAGAGGTAGAATGCCCCTGTATTCAATCTCCAGTAACATACACACACACACACACACACGCACACAAATCTGTTTGAAAACATGAGATAATTGAAGGCAGCTAGTACTTCAGGGTCTTGAATTCCAGACAGAAGGAACGCATGCTGAGATGAACCTGATGACCTATTTCTCTTGTCATTCCAAGCATGTACTGATTCCTAGTTGTATGAGTCAAGTCTGAGAAGCCAAAGAGATGGTACCACCTGAGAGACGGGGACATTGAGCAGCATCTCCATCATTTTCACAGAGATTAGAAACAAATTAGAATGCAGTCTACCAAAACAGTCAGGAAATCATATGCTCTCCCTATTATGCTGAAGCTAGGGAGAAAATGGGTCATAAGAGGGAATCTAGACAAAGAAGGTGACTTAACTGAAGGTGATGGGGTGGGGGGGAGAAACACCCTAATACACATGATGTACATTCAAAAACATATCAAAGTCAATCACTAAACTGAACATGAGAAGAAGGGAGGGGAGAGGGAATGAGGTGAGAATTGGGGAAGGGTTAAATGAGAGATGTGTGCATGTATGCCTCTACCAGCTTGTACCTCACAAAGATATATTATGATAGTGCACCAATAAAATAATAGAAAATAAAGAAAAGTGCATGGCAGTGGTTTGTCATCAGGGCATCTGTCAGTTGGCAAGTAGTGTGGGGGTCAATTGTTGAGCTGAACTTTCTGAGCTAAAAGGCTGAGGAGCCACTCAGAGCTTTTGGATACTTCATGATGATCAGGAGTAAAAGATTAGACTTCAGAGTCTGAGAAGAAGCAAGGACATTGATAAACACTCCCAGACTTCTGATGACGGCCTAAGAATAGTGAATTACAGACAGGTGCTCGTAAAGTCTAAAACCCAGTTTCTAATGAAATCAATCCCAGTTGAGGTTCAGAAAATCTGCCTTTAGCCTAACTGATGCCAAGAGTAAAAGTGAATCATTTACAGAAGAGGACAACATTAGCCAGTGCCTGAAGTAATTTCTATAGTTTTCCATGCCTGTTTCTAAGCATTCAATTAAAGAATTATTGAGCATGCTAGGGAACAAATGAGCAAAAGAGGAAACAAAGGCAATAGAATGTAAGCCACCTGGGATCCAGCTCTTAGTTATCAGGTGAGGATCTAAGAATAACCATCATCAATAAGTTCAAGAATATATAACATCAAGGAAAATTTCATGAGAGAATATCTACCAAACAGGAATCACATGAAAATTTTACAACTGAAAAATCAAGAATTGAAAGTAAGAAAAGGTGGCTTTAACAGCAGATGTTTGGACACAGAAGAAGGCAGTATTAGTGGACAGGAAGATCAGTCTACTGGGAAATAGAAACCATTCAGCCAGAAGCATAAAGAAAAGGGAGGGGGGTTGGGAAAATACAGACACTAGAACAAACATATTTGGAACATGAAAAAACTCCCTAATCGACATATCTTGGAGTCATACACAATAGTTTAAAGAATATTGCTGAAAATATCCCCAAACCAATGAGTGATATCAAAACAAAGATTTAGGAAAGGCTACCAAACACAAACAAGGTAAATAAAACAATAGTTATCAATAATAATAAACCAACAAAAATGTACTTGAGGCACACTATAATAAAACTACTGAAGCCAAAGAAAATATAATATCCCAAAACATGAGACAAAAAAAGGTACATTGCATTCAAAGAATAGTTGACTTTTCAATGAAAATAATGGAAGGTATAAAATAATGGGACCACATCTATAAAATACTGAATGAAAGGAACACAGATTTAGAAATGCCCTTTAAAAAATGAAGGCGAAGTTATTTTCAGACAAAAACAGAGAGAATCAGTCACTAGAGTATCACACTAAAGAAAATTCTAGAAAATTGTGTTTTTACTACTCCTTCCCTCTTATGTTGAATATGGCTACTCATTTGAGTTTCCTGTCATCTTGCTGTACCATGTTGTATTCATACTGTCACCATCACCTATTTAGTACTATCTCTTACCTTTCAAAAATCTTTGGATTTGTTATATCTAAGTCTTCCTTTCTAATCCAAGTGCAAACATCATCTTTAGTAGTTTTGTTCTTCTACAGAACTGCCTGTGTGTTGTTGAGAAAGGTATATTTTCCAAAATGCAAATATAACTATGTCTCACCCAAGGTATTGTGGTCACACAGAATCAGTTGCAGTTCTCCGAATTTTTTAGGTATGTGCTCCCATGTCTCCACATTATTAAACACATTCCTCTCTCTGCCAAGAACACCGTCGGACCTTGACTTCTACCTATTTTACCTGTCTAATTCCTACTGAGAATTCATTTATTCAGTTAATAAGTTTGTTTTCTCCTTGTCTGCTATGTGCTTGGTACTATGCTATGCACCAGAGATTCAGTGGTGACTGAGACAGACACAATTCCTCCATTTCTCTCTTCTTTGAGGTTCAGACTGTGTCATCGCAGGATACTTCCTGACTATCTACTTCATAGACACACACACTCTGGAATATAAACTTTCTGCCAAAGCATCTGGGACTCATCTCTATCATCAAACTTGTTAGATGAACTGTAATCAGTAGTTTATTTGACCAGCTATCTCACTGAGCTGCTGGTTCTCAGTCTGGTGAACCAAGGCACCAGGATGTGCTGATGGCATATTTTAGGTGTTCAAGGTAAACAAAGCAACATCTGGCAGATATAGCCTGATTCACTGGTACAAAGACATGGCATTAGCTTTAGACAACTCTATTTGTTTCAATGATGTGGTGTATTTGTTAAGCTGAGTTTTCAGTGGCCACTATGATTAAAAGAAAGTACCACACAAACATTCATGTGCAATAGAAAATGCAGGTACTGGTATCCTATCTGATTTAAAAATTTGAGAAGTTGTGTACTGCCCAGTCGGCACTAAATTGTTAGCACTTAAATACTAAGTAGTTTGGATTCCACTACTTAATAAATATAATTGGTCAGTAATTACTTTTTTAAAGATACTTGAAAAAATTACTGAGACACTAAGGGTTTAGTCAACTGAATAAAGTTGGGACCCTCTGTATTAGATACAAACCCAGAGATGAACCTGGTGCTCAGCAGTTAGTCAATCAGTCAATGTGTGATAGGCTTCTGAATGAATGAACTGATACATGAATGATATAGACTGCAAATGAAGGAAAAATGATTATTGACAAATAAACCCTTAATTACAACTTGACTTTCAGTCTTAACACTAATATAAGAAAAATATGTGGTACTACAGTGCTGCTATAATTTCCAACATTTGGAATTTATAAATCTCAGAAATCATCACACATAGTTTTAGATGCCCTCTGATATTTATCTTATGAATATTCATTTTAATTTATTTATTTACCTCTGAGCATATTATAGAAAGCATGCTCTTCTTTTTGTAAAGGAAATCATTGTTTTTTCTTCTTTCCTCATCCCTAACCCAGGGACTAATTCTTATTTAATATTTCCATATTTTATTTAATAACATTAATCTCATTAAAAATGATCTTTCAAAAAATACATGCCCATAATAAAAAATAAACAACACTGGGACATAAAAAGTAATCAAAGTTCTCCCCACTCTCTTCTACCCAGCATCACACATTTCAATCCATAAGTAAAGTCACCCTTAGTATTTTGCTTTATATTTATATTCTAGCCCATTTTAAGTGCATATTTTGACCTAATAAAATAGTCCTCTCTATAGGAACAAGTGTAGGAATAAGAGGATGAATTATTCGTTCACAATCACACAGATGCTAAGTGCTGGAGCTAGGATTCAAACACCAGTCACACGTAGAGCCTTCATAGAAATGGATACTTAAGGTCAGATATATTCTGTTTAGATAATTGATATTGCTTCTGGGTTTGGCTTTTTAAACTCCATAAAACCCTATACTAATTATAGTATGTTAAAATTAGTATGTTTTTAGTTTATTCACCTCTTTCGAACAGCATTCCCACTACTGTAATCCAAAACAATTTACTGCACAACTCAGAGGAAGGAAGATTTCTTTGCTCACAGTTTTGGAGGACCTCAGATGTTCAGTCCATGTCAGGAACTGCAGGGCCCAGGGCATGAAAGCTGAAAGCAGAGAGAAAGAAAGAGCAAGGACTCTGTCGACATCATGGAGGCCAGAAGCCAGAGTGAGAACAAGGGGAGGAGGAACCTTATATAATCCCCAAG
Organism: Graphiurus murinus; assembly: GCA_004027655.1. Lineage (NCBI taxonomy): Eukaryota > Metazoa > Chordata > Mammalia > Rodentia > Gliridae > Graphiurus > Graphiurus murinus. The sequence continues at coordinate 37,490 of PVLC010008378.1, read as the reverse complement.
ACCATAACCCCAGACAAGACCATAACTTCTTTGCAAAGATGGCCCACCTCTAACACGGCTGCCTGGTTTCTGTGAGGGCTAGGGGAACATTCTAAATCTAAACCATTATACCACCTTATATATTTAATTTTTTTCTACTTAAATATTATTTTAGAAAGTTTAATAGTAAAATGTAATATGAGGTTTTAGAGAAAAATAACTTGCAGCATAGATACCTATTTATTAAAAGGAAATTCAGTGTATAAATTAGGCATGAAATACTGAAATTTTCCTTACAGAGAGGCTGTTGGCATCAGTCAGTGATTAAAAAACAGTTTTTGTTGGGCATGGTGGAGCACACTTGTAATCCTAGTACTTGGGAGGCTGAGACAGGAGGATCTCAGGTTCACTGCCAGGCTCAACTACTTAGTGAGGCCCTCCATAATTTAGTGAGACCCTGTTTCAAGACAAAGAATTAAAATAGGGCCGGGGGTGTAGCTCGGAGGTAGAATGCCCCTGTGTTCAATCCTCAGTACTGAAGAAAGAAAAAAAAAAGCAAAAAACCCCAGAGTTTTGGGTCAGAGAGAGGTTAGAGATCTGTTTTTGCTACTTTTTGTCTAGATGACTTTTAAAAACTTAAACTCTCCATACCTCATTTTGTGGATCCAGATACTACTGTAGTATATTGCTAATACTAATATGGTAATACATTTGTCTTATATTGCTTAGGAAGATTAAATTTAATCTCCTATATTAAGTACCTGGTACATAATTGGCACTCACTACTGTTATTGCCATTATTATTGCAATTACAATTTGTTGAGGCTGTTAATTCTATAAATAATTTTCAGAAAAGAATGTAATTCATAATATTTAGCATTTCCATAAATATACATGGACTCTAACTTTCTTGTGTCTCAGAAAACACCACTTATGTATCTATTGCATTTTTATTCCATTAGAATGTGTATAATTTCTGTAGTAATCATAACAGAATCTAAAGCTAGATTGGACCTCATATAAATTCTGAGTTATGCAGAAAAAGTTATTTAAGTTCAGAGCTATTAAGAAATTTTCCAATATCATATAGATTCTTGGTGCCAAAATATAAATTTGGTTTCTGTGCTCTGTTCTTTTTCTTTAGGGTTCATTCATTTATTTAAATGTTATTGTGCAGATTTAAAATGTCTCGAAGTAATTTTTTAAATTGTAGGCCAAATATTGAAGACTACCTTTGGCTGCTCAGGTGATTGAATACATATTTTTCCTCACTTCATTGAAATGAATGTCTGCCAGTTCAGAATGTGTGAACTTCCCCTTTTGTTATGCATATTCAGTTATTTTTAAGGAAAGATGCTCAGACTGCAATTCTGGTAATTGTGTGCCCACTTCCTTAGTACGACAAAATTTAGTTTGCATTTTTCAAATATCTTTTAGATATTTGAGATTTCTAAAAACCTTCATATAGTAAAACCAGATTAAATCAAAAACATTTTCATGTCTGCATGAATATCATGTTGCATTTTTAATTGACTAAAATTATCTTATTATCATAATATAACAAGAAATACAGACATTAAAATAGCAAAATGAATTGCCTGTGGAGGTAAGTAGACTTGATAGCTGTTCCAGCTTCATTCTTGAAGGCATTGTTTCACTGTCATTACTCCATGAAAAAACCCTTGGTTTGTATGGTGGTTGTCTTTAAAACCAGCTTCGTTTTAACTTTAACTCAACAGAGATCATTTTAAACTCAAGCTGCTTATTTAGTTTCCCTCTGACAAATAGGGAAAAATATTTAGTAGTATTTTCAAGTTGATTACTTATAACTTGGGCTATTCTTCCATATGCCTAATGTGAAGAAGATGAAAACAGAAAGGAAAAGATTGATCAAATGAGTACCTAAGAAATCTTAAACTCCTCGATATAAAAATAAAATTTGAATCCTGATTTGAAAACAAAAGCCAAGCCTCAGTTATGATTGATATAAAGAAAAAATCCACCATCTAAATAAGTATTAACAAAGGAACTACTTAAAATTAATATTTATATTGTCTAATCATAAAATGAAAAAAATAGCTTACCTTAGTAAGATAAAAATACACTTTCCAACACCAAATTGAAAAAAGGCAAGAAACACCTAATACCAACTATCGAGTGAAGTATGGAAAATAGGCAGCCTCTCATACTATTGGTGGTAGATAATAAAATTAGTTCTTTTTTTATTGGTGCATTATTATCATACATTTTGAGGAGGTTCAGGCTGATAAAGGCATACATACACACAGTATTTTGGAAACAAGTATCAAATTCCTTTAAAATGTTTGTTTTGTTTGATCCATTAAATATCCTAATATAGTCTAAGCAAATAGAAGCACACATCCAGAATATAGTATTACATGATAATAAAAATATAGCAGCAACCTAATTATCCAACAATTGGAGATTAGTTGTATATTTTAAGTGTATATTAATAGAGTATACCCTGTAACTTAAAAAATCATACTTAAAGCAAATAATAATGTGGGAAAATGTTCACTACAGTGTATTTGGTGACTAAAAACACTATGTAGATAGTCTTCAACTCATGATGGGTTCTCTACCAATATACCTATCAGAAGTTGAATATATCATAATTTGGAAATACATTTAATATACCTAACCTACCAAACTCCATAGCTTAGTAACACAGTACACTAAAAAGGGTATTGTCTGTTCATCCTCCTGATGGTGTAGTGAACTGGGACCTATTACATAATGCTTCTACCCAGCATCACAAAAGTATCATACCACATACCAGCCTTTAAAGAGGTCAAAATACAAAACCAGAAGTACAGTTTCTATTGAATATGTATGGCTTTTCCACAATCATCAAGCCACACTCTCATAAATTAGGGAACATCTGCATTGATATTGATACATGATAATAACAATTAGTAGATTTATATGGAGAGAAGTTTTTACTTGGCCTTTACTTCACAGAAGAATCTCAAGTTTCTCCCCTGTCCCATGTAAAATATCTTTTACTGATCTCAATACTTAATGCAGAAACCACTGCCCTGTAGAACACACACACACTTTTGTTTCCAGTCCACTTATATGTAGATTTAAGAGTCAAATGTTTATTTTTGTGTCTATTGATATCATTTTCCTTGGTGTTATAATTATACAGTTGAATCACAGATTAAAATGTCTACTAAACTCTGAGTGCTAAGAGAGTTGTTTTTGTGTAAACTAAATAGAATACTTCCGGGAAAGCCAATACATTTGAGTTGCTAAGAGAATTTTTTTTTTAAATTACCTGGGGATAAGACATCTGAGATACTAGGGGAAGTGACTAAAATTTATAATTCTACACAGATTTCTTTATTTGTCTTTATGTTGTTTTCAGTTCAGGAAAATCAATCTCAAAATCACTTATATCCCACTAGGAATGGATTTATATTATAAAGATGATAATGGAGCATTCATCAGAAGACCTGTCATCACAGAAAAAGCATGGGTCTTCATCAAAAGATTAGTGAATAAATGATTATGTGCAAATTAAGTTAAATTTACATATTATATGTATATAATATTTAAACATTCTGCAGCTTATAAAAACATTTTCCAATTAGCCAAAACATTGTTGGATATACATTAAAAGGGCTGCTTCTCACATGTTTGTATAGAATAAATATTGGAAGCCACAACACTGTTGACTCAGTGGTTGTCTCCTGATTTTCTTCAAACATTTATTTTACAATTTTTTTTAATAGTGAGTATGAGTTACTTTAATCATTATTTTAAAGTTATTTGAAATAAGAAAGAGCACTTTCAAACCTCTCCATGCCCCCCCCCCAATTATTAGTGATCTTGTCCTATGGTGATCTCTTCTTAGTTGTCTCATGGGGTTGTTACCATTGTTGTCTGTTGGTTCCCCAAAGCTACAGATTATTAGGCTTGAAGATTATCTCCAGAGTTTGGTCCAGTGTAATGAAATAAACTGTATGCAACCGTTTCAGCAGCAAGGTTTAAGTTTGGGGATCTTGTTGGGGGAGCTTATGGGGTGATATTAGGGTGCTAGCTTTTGCAGTTTTGGCCCATTGCTGGAATTTGTGAAGGTTGAATGGATCTGACTCAGGACCATCTGTTATATATCCCGATGGAAACAGCCAAAGTAGCATCTATACAGTAAGTTATTTTAGGACTAGTAACTACACAAAACTCATGATAAAGCAAAGAATCCACTAGGGTAGGAAAATGTATTTAGTACTTTAACCAGTGTTCAGAACTGGGGTTTGAATGGTCCTCCTTGTGAAACATCAAACACAGTCCACACAGGATTGACACAGTGGACCCCTCAAGACCCCATCCCAGCATGGCAGTTGTGTTCTGTTGGCAGCCTAGTGCAAGCAAGTCACATACTAACCTATCACACATCCATGTGTTTGTCACTGAACTTGTGGCCATTGGTCCTTTGCCTAGCATATCCCATCTCAGTAAATAGTATACTTTCCTTTAGTAGATTTTGGTGTGTGTGTGTGTGTGTGTGTGTGTGTGTGTGTGTGTGTGTGTAAAGAATAACTTTGATTTAGACAATAAACTCCACCACAATGTGCTCTATATTTGTTTTCTGTACAACTTTTTTTTTGGGGGGGGGGGTTACTGGGGATTGAACTCAGGGGCATTCTACCTCCGAGCTATACCCCCAGCCCTATTTTTTATTCTTTATTTTGAAACAGGGTCTCACTAAGTTGCGGAGTGCCTCACTAGGTAGCTGAGGCTGGTCGCGAACCCGGATCCTCCGGTCTCAGCCTCCCAAATGCTGGGATTACAAGCGTGCGCCACCACGCCCAGCTTTGTACAACTTTTTTGAATGAAACATCTTGATTCCTGTTGGAACTAAATGCTAGTTAATATACTAGTGAAGTGTCTTCCATTCTGTGTGAGTGCTTTATGTCCATTGTATAATATTAAGTGATGGCATATTCTTTCAAATCATATTATATTTTCAAACCCAAATTCTCAATCTGCTTTTCTTTCTTTCTTTTTTTTTTTTTTTTTAATTTTTTGCCTCTGAAGTCCAAAGTATTTTTTTTAAAGTACCTCTTCCTTGAGAAGATAGTCAGCTTTTGCTTAGGGTCAGACATAAAGGAGGTTGATTTAAATAATTAGATGAGTTAAATTGCATCTGTCAGGGAGTTCTACATCTTTGGCAGTGATAGGCTGCCTTTATTCAGTTTAATGATGAAGATTTGACTTTGTTGGATTTTTTTTTCTTTTTAGTAAATGAATGGTGCATCTTTCTTTAATTATGATCTTCATCAACCATTTGGCCCAGTAATGGTATGCAAATTAAACCCTTTAAAAATTAATGCTAACATTTATTAAATAATGCATCATACAAAAAGTTAATTTGAAATTCCAAGTTGGGCTTCCTGTCTGCTCATGAGAAAGTCTTTTTTTTTTGTACCATCTTCGCCATCTTCATAAAATATCTTTATAGTCTTTCTAAATACCTTGAATTTTTTTTAGTATTTTGAAAAATTATCACTATAGAGACTGACCATGGAGACAGGCTATGCTTTTCAGTTTTGATTTGCATGCATTCTCAAATTCTGAGTTTATAGCACTGCTCTGACTTTTTTTAAACTTCAAAGTGTGCAGGATGCCTCTTTACTAGAATTTAAAGAGAAGTTGAATTAAGAGCTATCATACTTAATTGTACAACCTTACATTCAATTTTGGTTCTAAGAATATATATTGCATGCTAGTTTGGCAATTGTAAGCCTCATGTAGCATCCCAACTCAGATACTAGTGAGCACTGGCATTCAGCCTTGTGCTTTAGCGATTTTATAAATTTCATTTGGGAAATTTAAATAATATTGTGAGTCATATAATCTGAGAAGAAGGAGGCATCTTAGAAGGTAGTGTGGTACAGAGTTATAACAACAGTGTGACTAGTGGGTCTGAATGGAGGTTCCAGCTACCAACTTTGTGGTCTCAGACAACTTCTTAACCTTTCTGGGTCTCATTTATTTGTCTGTGGAAGTAACAACAGTAAGGTACTTATAAGATTGTTCCATGTAAAAAAATGATAAATATAAAGTACTTATAAAGTTTCCTCGTGCATAGTAAGTACATAATAGTTATTAAGGCATTATTATTATCTTGAACTCTTCCCTCTCATTGGGCAGACTTTAGCTACACTGCTTAAATGATCCTTCGAAGTTTCTGACAGTAATTTAGACTTTACCTGCTAATATAACACTAAGAGTCAAATATTTATTCACTTGGCATTGTCCATAGAAATAAAATTTGGGGGGGGGGATGTAGACTTCTTCATTATAGCTGCACTGTTTCTTCCATCCAATGCCGTTGAAAAAGAGAGCTTTCCCAAATTCTTTCAGCCAACATGCATTTCATACCTAATGTATGGAAGGCATTCAGCTGGATATTAGGGAGGAGAATATAACAAGGTAAAGTATTGTCCTTAGAGGAGTTAGCCCTACGAATAGCAACGGAGACCCCAAAGCATCAAAGTTAATCACAACATAAAAAGAAAAAGATATTTCAATATTTTGCAATAATAAAATATATAATTAAACATCTCAAGGGTGATATACAAAATATATGCAAGTTTGTTTATTTTTTTATTTTCATTTCTAACTTTCTCATTTCATAAGAATGAAGCTAGGCATTTAGAGAAAATTAAAATCCCTGTGGTTGGGCTGGTCCAAGAGGGCTTCATAAGAATGTGGGCTTCAGGAAGGTCTTAAAGATTGAGTCTTAGATGAGGTTCATCTCTTAGATTGTCCTTTAGTATTACTAATCTATCATATAATCAAATTAGAGGTAGCTATAACTTAGAGGCTCGACAAATGATATAATCACTAAGCTTAAGTCTACGATGCTTCTACCAACAAACAGGTGGATTTAGGTATCATAAACTGGATCATTTTGATCATTCTATTTAGTAGAGACCTCATCAATATCTCCAAAGGGATGGGGGGGATTGAAGATGTGCCAAAAACTGGAAAGGAGATAGATTTGTTGTTGGTTCCTGGTCTCCAGTTGCTCACAGAACACGTAAGCAACACTTGTTGTGCTTTATAGTGTGTGTCAAGTTGAGAGTAAGCTGGAAGTGTGATGACTGGGGTGTGACCTGGGCTGTGTGGGGGAAGCTTCAGGGGGGAGCCAGGGTTTGTCATTCTCTTTATTCCTGAGAGGAAGCCAAGTAAAAGGTTTAATTTAGTGTCAGTTCAAAGCACTTCACAACTTTTTTTCTTTCCGTTGAATCTACAGCTATGATCCCTGAGTAAAAATTTAAAAATTGCTGAGATAACTATCACAGATAGACAATCACTCTTTGTGAATGACACTTTAATGTCATTGGAGTTTGTTTTAAAAATAGAATTGGGGTTCGGATATCTGAGTTAGTTGGAAGACACTCTAAATCACAAATTGAGTATATAAGCTAATAGTGGTTTTAAGTAAAAATCTATTTTCTCATTATACTTGAGAGATTTTTAATTGTTCATTTATTCCTTGCTTTTTTTTTACCAATGTGTCAGATTCTGTACAATTTTTTGGATGATTTTGTAACAAACAAGCACAATAAATGTGATATATATGCACAATGGAATTTTATTCAGCCATAAAGGAGAACAAAATTATGCCATTTGCAGGAAAATGGATGAAACTAGAGAATGTTATGCTAAGTGAGATCAGCCAATCTCAGAATGTCAAGGATCATATGTTTTCTCTCATATGTGGAAGCAAGAGAGAAAATAGGGTGAGAAATGGACTTCAGATAAATGAATAGAGAGACCAATAAAACAGTGGAATGAGATTGGGGGAGGGAAATGGGGATGGAAGAAGAGAGGATTGATGACAGAAACAGTTCTAATAGCATTATATTCGTATAAGAAGGTATCACTACCAGTCTCACTAACATTTACAGGAAGGTAGGAGGGTGGAGCAGAGGGAGATGCAGAAGGAAATACACTAAGTGCTGTGTGCATGTATGTTTGTATCACTATGATATATAATTACAATGCACCTATAAAAGTATATAAATTTTTTCCATGTATTTTTTGTGGTAGTAGGGATTGAACCCAGGGGCATTTTACCTCCAAGCTACATCCTCAACCCTATTTTATTTTTATTTTGAGTCAGGGTCTCATTACGTCAATGAGAGTCTCACTACATGCTGAGGCTATCCTAAAACCTGTGTTCCTCCTGTCTCAGCCTCACAAATACTGGGATTACAAGCATGCAACACCATGCCCTGCTTCCATGGATTCTTAAAATCTAATATTTTGTACTTAGATGTTTTACAAAGCTCATTGATTGATAAATAAGAATTACCACATAGGCAGGGATATAGTCCTTCCTCCCTTTCTTCCTTTCCTTCTTTCCTTCCTTCTTTCCTACTTCTATTCCTTCATTTCTGTTCTCTTTGTTCACTCTTTCTCTCTGCTTCTCTGTTCCTTGTCCTTTTGACTTTTCTTCTTTTTTCTTCCTCACTTTTCTCACTTCTTCCTTCATCCCATACTGTCTTTAATAAATACTTTTAAACCAGCTATTATATTCTGGGAATTGGTCTAGTTGAAATGCATAAATATCCCAGATGGGCCTTGCTCTTTTGCCTCCTAAAATAAAGTTGGGGATGAGGAGAAGCAGCACATAACAAGAAATCGAAACAAAATCCTAATACCTTTCATATGACCATCTGTGGTATACAGTCAGTGCAAGAGGACATGTGAAGGTCACCGCAAGAGTATAAAAGGGGTAGAGTGAGGAAAGATGTCCCTCTAAATATGTGCTCAACCAAACCCTTTCTATAAAGTAAACATTTAACTTGACAGCTGCCTGATGATAAACAGTGAGAGAAAGAATAGTCTGGCTGCTAGGCAGAGTGGACCATAGGAGTCTATGGAGATGGTCTTGGACAAAGATGGGGGTTAGTTAGACTAGGATGGGGACATGGAGATAGAGAGAAGTGGGTAGATGCAGTATGGAATTGGGAAATAGAATCAAAGAGAGCTTTCAGTGATGATGCTTTGGATGCAAACTGTCAGAGGAATGATGGTCCCCATTTACTGAAATGAAGAAGACAAGAAGAGAAATGTGTCTGGGGGGTTCTATTTTGCAGGTGTTAAGTTTGGATATTGATTAGGCATGAAAATGTAGGTATTAAGGAAACTGTTACATATACAAGCCTGCAGTTGGAAGGAAGATGTGGACTAATGAAAAAATTGGGGAGTCATTGGCATAGAGAAGATATTGAAAGCTGCATTTTGTTTAAGCATTCTGATTTTAATAAGTAACTAGTTAACAAATGTTGTTCCTGGAATTTTTCTTTTTTGTTGATTCTAATTTTACTCACAAATACAATGAAAATTATTTACACTTCCTGGCAGATTAAAGACATGTTTAAAATACTTTGTTATGATTTATAGTCATAAATAGGATATTTTTCCTTTTGGTTTTATTATTTAATTTACAAACTTATGTACTTTATTCTGCTTCAAATTTGTAAATGGTTTTTTTATTGTTTGTTATTTTTTAAACTATTATCTCTAGTGGTTAGGGAAGGTAAGCATTGATGTGAGCTAATAGAATACCTGTGTATAGTCTCATAAAAGGTTTTTTAACCTATAAAATATGTAAATATAATTACCAAGCCAAAAGTACTAAGAGAAACACTTGAAAAATGATCAAGTCATATTTGTATTTTAAATATGGAAGGTGAAGATAACAGTGAAAAATGAATTAACTTAGCATGTGCCTTGCATGACTTTGCATGTCAAAGCAAATATCTTTGTGGAGTGCTTTTGGAAGGCAATGTAAGATGCTACAAATAAATCATGGAATCCATTCTTAGGTGCCTAGTTTATGGCAAAGTCAAAAGAATGCTGCACAAAACAATATTGTCTTTATGTCACTCAATAGTTCCTCTTCCTAAAGCTAAAGAGAGCTGATTTCCAATGAGTATCCACAGAGGCATTCCATAGTTTCCCAGAGACTTGTGTGGATTTAAAATCAGTGTCCAGCCAGGCACAGTGACACACACCTGTAAGCCCAGCTACATGATAAGAATCACAAAAACCACTGAGCTCTAAATGTCCTGGGCATGAGGAAAAGTTGTACTAGATTAGTTGGGAATGATAGGCAGAGACAAAAAATCTTATAGAACTTCCTAAACCAGCATTAGAGATTAGAATTTATTCATTGTGGAATGGGTTATCAGTGGGAAGTTTTAAGCAAGATCATGATGTCATTTGATCCACAGAAAGAATGCTCTGGCTTCTCTATGTAAAATAGCATACAGCAGGCATGATGGAAGGTAGTAGAACTATTGGGAAGTTTGTGCAATTGCCCAGATGAGAAAGGATGATGGTTTCAGCTGGATGAAGGCTGTGGAGATAGAGTGTATTAGATTTAGAGCAATCTTTGGAAATGGAATCAATATTTTATTGATGAAATATTGGATGTCAGAAGTGAGGGAAAATGGGCAATACAGAATTTTGTCTTGTTCAAAATGGGTGATGGGAAGCCGGGCATGGTGGCGCAGGCTTGTAATTCCAGCATTTGGGAGGCTGAGACTGGAGGATCTGGGTTTGTGGCCAGCCTCAGCTATCTAGTGAGGCACTCCACAACTTAGTGAGACCCTGTTTCAAAATAAAGAATAAAAACAGGGCTGGGGGTATAGCTCGAAGATAGAATACCCTGAATTCAATCCCCAGTACCAAAAAAAAATTTTTTTAAAAATGGGTGATGGGGCTGTTTATTGAGAAAGGGAAACCTAGGGCAGGGATACTTTGGGTAGTGGGAATCAAGAGGCCCATTTTGTAGGGTGTATTATTCAGCAAAGGCTGACATAACAAAATACAAAACACTGAATGGATTTAGCAATACACATTGTCTCATTTCTGGACTCTAGAATGTCCAAGATGAAGATTCCAGAAGGGTTTGGTTTCTGATGAGGGCTTTCTTCCTGGCTTATTCATAGCTACCTTCTCAAGATGTCTTTACCTATGTTCTCTGTTATAATAAGGACTCCAATCCTATAGTATCATGGTTCTATCTATCTTTTTTACTTCATTTAACTATAATTAATCTGTTTCTTACTCTAAATATAACAACGCATGGGGTTAGGCCTTTAACATGTGAATTTGGAGGAGCACAAATATTCAGTCAGGAGGAATACTTGGAAATGACCAATGAGAAAAACTATGGTTTGGATCTGGGATGTCTCCTGAAAGCTCAGTGTTGAGACAGAACTGGGTAATTGATTGGATCATGAAGATTCTGACCTCATCAGTGGATAATCCATTGACAGCTGGACAGAGTACTGGGAGGTGGGACCTAGCTGGAGGAAGCAGGTCACTAGAATGCACCCTGAAAATGTTTCCCTGGCCCCTCTCTCTCTCTCTGTTTCCCAGCTGCCATGAACCCCAAATCTTTCCTCTGCCTCACCCTTCCAACATGATGTTTTTGTCTTGGAGTCAGCTGACCATGCACTGAAACCTTTGAAATCATAAACCAAAATAAATCTTTCCTCCTCTAAGTTGTTCTTATCAGGAATTTTGCTCGCAGCAATGAAAAGATGGTCAGACACTGGGAGATAGTTTTAGTGTAGTGTCCCTGCAAATATGAATGATTTATTATGATGCCATTAAGAGAGAATAAGGATAGTTTGTGAAGAGAAATCCAGGAAAGAGAAGTCCAGGAAAGAGAAATACCGGTAACCATCCTCCATGCCCCTGTCCCGCAAAATCACCTGCTCTGGCTCAGTGTCAAACTTACTGATTGGAGAAATACAAGACTTCTTTGCTTTTCTTCTAATGTTTAATAAAAGTCCCCAAGTCTGTAAGGAAGCTCCTGACACTTATGGACTCTCTCTTCCTATCAATTGCCTCCTTTTAGGTTTTATCCCTGAATAAAGCCTGTTCCTTGCTGTTGAGTTGCGCTTTCCCTTTATTTACCCCAACAGAGAGGGAGAAAGATAAAGGGAAGGAGGGAGGGAGGAAGAAAGACAAAATTCTAGAGAAGGCAGAAAGGAGAGAATAGTTTTCTTCCTTTCCCTTTAAAATGTTTTTTTGAGATGTTGTTTCTTCTTCATTCCAACTACACAAAATAATAAATAAATAAAGCAGAAAAACCAAGACCATTCCAGAGGTGATAGAGTTTATACAGAACGTGACTGAGTTGCATCCAGCAACATTGCTCTAGGCAGGCTTCCTGGGACCCAGAGGAGAGAAGGAAACATCATCAGTTTTGCAGAAGAATAATGTCATACACTAAAAATAACACTTTTTAGCACAGATGTATCTGTCTGTTCTGGTTTTCTTTCATGTTTACTCATGAAGGAATGGCTGTGTGAATACCTTGACAATATCTCTATGCTAAATACAGTGACAAGCTTTATGTTTTTCCCTTAGAATATCACACATTGTAGGCATGTGGTATAAAGTCATAAATCAGAGAATCAATTTGATCAGGTGCCATGCCAACTTTGTACAAGTAGGTAGATTTCTAAGAGCCAGTATTTCTTAAAGATAGAATTTAGGCTATTTAGAGAAAAAGGTGAATAATCATTCCTAAACTCTGCCATTTTAATATGTATTTTTCTAACCCGGGCGTGGTGGCGCACGCTTGTAATCCCAGCATTTGGGAGACTGAGACCGGAGGATCCGGGTTCGAGGCCAGCCTCAGCTACCTAGTGAGGCACTCCACAACTTAATGAGACCCTGTTTCAAAATAAAGAATAAAAAATAGGGCTGGGAGTATAGCTCAGAGGTAGAATGCCCCTGAGTTCAATCCCCAGTACCGCAAAAAAAAAAATAAATAAATAAATAAGAAGTTAACTGAGATTCTTTCTTTTACATTTATTTTTTTTTCTATTTTCACATTATAATTTATGTTTTATTTTGTAAAACTGGGTAGGAATGAAACAAATAGCATTTTGCATTTTATTTCTTTCTGATGACAACAGTAAAACACAGTTTTAGAACAAAAATTTAGAAAATTCAGGAAAATAAAAAGAGTAAGAATCACTCAAATTTCAGTGATAGTTTTCCCATGCTTTTAGAAAGAGTTCAAGAAAAAAGCAAAAGTTCTCTGTCTCCCTCTACTCCATCAGTATATTCCCCAGAAGTGATATGTATATGAATGTAGCACACCTGCTCATTTAAAAACATAATCTCATATATGTGTTTAATATTCATATGCATACCAAAAGATATGCACACCAAAAAATATGGCTCTAAGCCATTATCACTTTATAACAACCTCATTCACTTTCACAACAACATGGTATGAGTTGTTCATCTAACCATCCCTCATTCATGGATATTCAAGATCTCTCCCCTAACTTGCTGACAAATAGTATTGAAGTTGACACCACTGAATTATATTTTGGTGTACCCGGGCAGGCATTTCTGCAAAATCCAGTCCTAAAATTGGAATTGTTCACTAATGGTTGTGTACATTCTAATTTTGAGAGAATGTCAAACTCCAAAAAATTTGAACTTTCTTTTACTGTCCCAGGGACAGAGTTAATTTCTCCAAACCCTACCCTTTAGTACTGTACTTAGCAAATGCTCATGTTATAACACAGCCATTTTTATGAGCATTAAATGTCCACTGAAACTCTGTCAGTGTTTGCGCTATAATCCTCACTGAGTTACTGACTCTCTGTGCTTTGACTTTCTAATACCCTTAATAGCAATATCAACAGATTTTTGTGCTATGTATTAAATAATGCAGTATAAAATGTTAGCCTTGCATCTGGCATATTAAAAAAGACTCAGCAAGTGCTATTATAAGGCAGTCATGAAAAGTGTCATTTGCAGAGCCAGAATGCTCGTGCTTCTATTCTAGCCCAGCAATTTACCAGCTGTCTTGACCTCTCTGTGTCTCAGCTTCCTCATTTGCAAAATAGAGGTAATGATAGTACACAACTCCAAGGGTTGTTGTGAGATTAAATCAGGGTGCATAGAAAGAGTTTCTGGTATTCGGTACACTCTTAAATGTTAGTGATCAATAGTATTATTACTATAAGAATTATTCAACATCTCTCACTTTCCAACTTTTCACTACTACAACAGGAGTTGTAGAAAAATTCTTTATGCATAAACCTCTGTACATATTTCTGATTATCTCACTAAACTAGAATCCTAGAAATGACATTCCCAGATCAAAGCGTATGCACTATTTTAAGACTCTTGATAAATGATATACAAATTTCTCTACAGAAAATCTATATATTGGTTATTTTTTTACCAATTTATATTCCCATCAGCTATGGACAAGCCAGAACCTATCTCAGTTCAACCATGGCAGTATTCAAAAGCACTATATTTATTTTTACCTTTTCCAACTTGGTGGTGAAATTAGTAGCTCATTGTTTTTATCTGCATCCTATGATTATTAGAGAAGTGTAAATCTTTTTTCCTCCGATGGTTATAAGTTGTGTTTTTTCTATGAAATGTCTGTAATATTTTTCTAGTGTTTAAAAGAGATTTTATTTTTTACTTATTATTTAAGGAGAGCGTTTTGGACATTAACCTGGCCCTGACAATATTGCATGGAATAAATATTCAATTATACCTTTCTAGAAATTCTTTATGTCCCTGCTGCTAACTGCCAAAATTCTTCAGTTGTTGAGTTTTCTATTCTTGAGAGGACAGTCTGATTGTCAACCTCGTATTTTTTAAATTTAATGATGTTTTCTGGGCTACATAAGAATATGCATCTTATAAATCATATATCTTGATTCAAAAACTATAGCCAGAAGCATATTGAAGACATGGTATAGAGGAGGACTATAGCTCTTCCATTATTTGTAGCAAAATGATCACTCCTAAATTAGGAAATATGCAGCCACCATAAACATGTCCCATTTTACATCAGACAAGATTTACTTTACTTCAACAGTTAACTTCCTGAACATATTACTGAATAATTTATTTCTTTTCCCCAATGTTTTATGCATCCTTTATAAGATATTACATTCTTCTACACACCAAAGTCTATTTTGAGTTTACATAATCTATTCCATTGATCTTGCAATTTATATGACATTTGCATATTCTGATTTATTTTTAGTTTTAATTATGTAATTATTAGAGGCAGTCCTCTTTCTCTGTAAATTTTCAAAATTGCTTTGGTCATTATTTTGGATATAAATTCAAGATGAAATATAGAGGAATTTTCTAAAGGTTGCACTCAATAAAAACACATTGAGCCGGGCGTGGTGGCGCACGCTTGTAATCCCAGCATTCTGCATTACAAGGCTGAGACCGGAGGATCCGGGTTCGCGACCAGCCTCAGCTACCTAGTGAGGCACTCCGCAACTTAGTGAGACCCGGTTTCAAAATAAAGAATAAAAAATAGGGCTGGGGGTGTAGCTCGGAGGTAGAATGCCCCTGCATTCAATCCCCAGTACCGCAAAAAATAAAAAATAAAGAAAAAATTAAAAACACATTGAAATTCAATGGTCAAATCTGTAAATTAATTTGGGACAAATTTGACATTCTTCCCAATGCTGTTAATTTCTTGTAATATTGTCAGTGAATATTGTTAGTCAGATGGCACCTCTCTTTAAATTTATTAAGATCTTCCTTGTGGCCTTGCAATGATTAATTTTTATAAACATTTTAAAAATACTTTTAAAATTATCTTTAAGGAATCAAATTTGGAAATATCTGCATTGGTACAACTGTGATGATTTCATTATTCAAATTCTTTATATCCCTATCTTTAAATCCTGCATTAAAAAAAAACTTCAGAAGCATACAGAGTAGTACCATAAACTTCTTTTATTCCAAAACCCAGTCCCTTATTTCTGAATTATTTTAAGTAAATCCTATATATTATATAATGGCTTATAATTATTTCAACATATATTTCTAAAATAGAAAGCCTCATTGAAAATATAACCACAATGTTATTAATGCACCTAAATAGAACTAACAATAATTACTCAGTATAAAATATCTTCTGCTGGTGTTCAAATTTTTCATTGTTTCATAATGTTTTTCTTTTTCTTTCTTTTTTAAAATAGTTTGTTAGAATAAGGATCCAGATAAATTCCAAGAAAGAAATTAGTTTGTTTATAGTGTCCCACAGTTTTTATTTTGTTGATTGCATCTCTGTGGTCTGGTTTAAAATGTTCCTCTCCTCTTTGTATCTCCTTCTTAGTTGTATTTTACTATTTCTAAAAAACAAAACAAAACAAAAAACTTGTCCATCTTCCCTTTTCATTAAAAAAGGGAACATTTCCATTGAAAAATTCAAATCACACAGAATTTTTTTATACAGTGAAAGCAAAAGATTATACTCCTTATCAGTGTTTACTCTCCAGGAAAAACAGTGTTTAATGGTTTGCTATATATGCATATATATATGCATATATATATGTTAAGCATATATGTGTGTGTATACTTTTCTTAAAAAGGAATTTATATTATACATAATATTCTATTAGTTGTATTTTCCTTGGTGATATATCATCAATCTTACCTCAGTGCATATAATTGATCTTATTTTTTGAGTGGGTACACTGTATTGCATATTATGGTCCTACTATGACATGCTTTACTAGTAATAAAAACGATTTATAAGTTTTTGTTCTTATAAATTATATGACAATAACTATCAATGACTATTCTGTACTTGTATGAGCGTTTCCTAAAAATGGAAATAGATTTGAAGAATATACATATTTTAAGTTTTTTTTTTTTTTAACTGGGGATTGAGCCCAGGGTCATTTTACCTCTGACCTACACTCCCCAGCCCTATTTTACTTTTTTATTTTGAACACAAATTCTCACTAAGTTGCTCACCTCGTTAAATTGCTGAGGCTGGCAGTGAACCTGCAATCCTCTTGTATCAGTCTCCCAAGTATTGAGATTATAGATGTATGCCACCATGCCCAGCTCTTAAGTATTTTTAAGTCCTGATAATTTGCTTTCCAAAGAAGCCATATTTCTGTATTTCAAATATGAACATGCCCTTTGCCCTACATTCTGCTCAGCATGGTGTATTGGTTCTTTTAAAATGTGTGCTGGGCAAGGTGTGGTGGTGTACACTTTTAATCCCAGTACTTGGGAGGCTAATACAGGAGGATTACATATTTGAGCCTAGCCTCAGCAATTTATCGAGGCTATAAGCAACTTTTTGAGACCCTGTTTCCAAATAAAAAATAGGGTTAGCGGTATAACCCAGAGGTAAATTTGACAGGGAAAATGGTGGTTTGTTGTTTAATTTGCATTTTCCTGATTACTAATGCGGTTGAAGATTTCTATTTGCTCTATTGTGTCTATATTTCTTCTTTGAATCATCAGCCCCCATTCTTTGCTTGCATGTTTTCCTAGATATGTTATTGTCCAATTGGCAGAAATTTGGTCTGTGGCTACTCTCTAGGTGCAAGCTTAACCTGAAAGACTGAGCAAGAATTCGGTTAGTATATAGGATAGCAGAGAGTTGGAGATTGGCATAATATGGCAAGAATGTGAAGGATAAATATTTTCTATTGATTTCTGAGGACATTGATAGCCTTATGTTTTGGTAAGCAACCATGGGAAAGGAAAATTATTTTTATGAAAATTCAAGAACCTACCTAGGATCACAAAGACTGGCACAAAGTAGGTCAGGATGATATATGTGTTCAATACCAATATTTTCCTTAGGAAACTGTTCTGAATTTGATGCCTGTAACCCTATGGTGATCTCCTGTGAAAGAGCAGTAGCAGAAGTGTGGCATGCATGCCCTTATTTCCCTGACCTGTTCCATGGCAGACATCACAAGGCAATACGGATAGTCTTTCCTCTTAAACTTACAAGCAAATAGCATAGTCCTTTTTTCTCATAGTTCTTTAGTATCATCTTTAATAAGCATACACAGGTAATGAAATTGAAATTGGTTTACAGTTCCTGCCACATACCCAGGCTCAGAATTTCAGCTCCAGTAAACCATCAGGTTATTTTCTGTTTCCCAATGTTTACAACAATGTATGGAACATAATAGGCACCCAATAAACATTTGTTGAATGAGTGGACAAATAATACATTTAGACAGAAAGCTTTCAAACTAGATGAAAATACTCTTCACATTCACAATTGAGTTTTAATGAAGTACTCATAAGATATCTATTTCTGAGCTTTTTAGCTTAGTGGTCACGAGTTCTGAGGTTCCAAAGAGAAATCTTTGATTTCTGTACTATTTGAATATCAACAGTTCACTGCGAGAAAAAATTTAAAACTGTTTAAATTCTGTTGAACTGCTTTGAACAATAGCAATGACAACAGAAACACTTTTGAAAAGTGGTTGTATTTTCAAACACCTCTAGCATCATCAGTATGATTAGCATCCTTCAGTTCTATTCCTCCTAAATTTACAATTTGACTTTGGATCAAACTTGACAGTGGGTATGACTGACTAAATTGAACTGGATAGTGAAACTTATATCCTATTTTCCTCAGGTCAACATCTTTTCTGATCAGTATGTGAGTGTTACTCTGGGAAATATGCTGTAGAAGTGGTTTCTTTTTATTTTATTTATTTTTTATTTTATTTATTTATTTATTTATTTATTTATTTATTTATTTATTTATTTTGTTCACTGAAGATCTGGCACTGACATAGATCAGGGAAAATCAGGAATTACAGCAACTTGATTTGAATCACATGAAAATTGTAGCTCAATTTAAAATTCAGTAAGGTAGAAATAGGAGTAAGGTAGAAAAGAAAATAATTTCTTCCAGGGATCAGGAAACAGTTCAGGTATGTGACAGGGTGGCAGATTTTCCTTGCAAGAAGTCCCGTTACACATGGCCACTTAGTCTATATCCTCAGCTTGATTAATTTTCCAGACTTCTTGGTTACCTTCTTCATCAGTCTTATGTGAAAACTAACAATGTCTCAAACACTCATTTTCAAATCATCTCTCACAATTGTATGAAAGTTTCTCTTTTGCAAAATGGAAACGGTCTCTGTGTGCAATCATTTAATTCTATGAGGTAAATGTTTCTATCATTATTTGGCTACAGAATAAAAAGAAAAAATCAGTCCCAGTATGAAAGTGTCCTTTACCATGTGATTACATGGCTAAGTGGCAAGACTGTGTTCCTCTAACTCCCAAATCAAATGCATTTTCCAATAATCTACTTCTGCCTGAAATCATGTAACTGCTACTGTTTTTTAAAAAAGAAGAAAAATTGAGGGTACCTCAGGAATATTGGGAGGGGAGCTTTTTATGGGCATTTAAAAACAAATGCAAAAAGACCGCAGTGACTAACCTTAATTCCCCCCTCTTTGTTGAATGTTTGGTGGCAAAAATGGAAGCAGCTCTTCCTTACAGCTCAACTCAATTTGCAGTTCAAATCATTTCCTTGCTAGAAGTGAAAACAGCACTCTAGTAACTTGGTGACCGTCACTATTGGAGCAGGCATGCATCGTAATCATTAGATTACTTATGCCTTCTATAACAGAATTTAATCCAAAAATATTTGCAATTCTGTCTTCCTAGTAATTAATCTATAAAATCATGCAAGTGTAAATGCTTGGAATCTCTAAGAAGGTGTACTTTTTTTTTTCATTCCTTAGCAGTAGTGTGATTATTTTAGTACGAATGAACCCCAGTTGCACAGAGACTGAGTCTGTCTAATAGGCAGAAACTTGGAATTCTAAGTGATGATCAGTTAATTGCTCAGGAATCTCTCTTGGCTACAAAATCCCTGAAAAATCTTAAAGACTGCCTTTTATTACAAGATTGGAAACACCTTTCTAAATATATTTAAGGACTATTATAACCTCCAATTTGAAATCATTGCTCAAGAAGCAAAGCCTTGGGACTGGGAAAAGGTTTACTGTTGGCAAGAATATACTGCGTGTCTATGGTAAGGTGCAGTGTTTGTAGTTTTGTGACATCAAATTGATTCCCATTCTTCTTGAGAATAGGGGTAAGAACCCTTGCATCACAGCACTTGGGCCTGGGAGGCTTCAAAACCTGTGTGTGAAGACTCAGACATTACCTTATTCTGAGGAAGTTCAAATGATTTAAAACAGGGACGTAGCAGTGGTCATGGCATACACTGGTGACACTATCAAAACTAAGATTCGCTAATCCTCACGGAAACTGAAAGGATCTGGGTACTTTTATTAACTGAACATCAATCCTTTTGTGTGATTCAATTAAAAACATCAATAAAAATCTTATTTCAAAAGTCACAAGTGGAGTATCTACCAATATAGCATATACCATAGATAGAAACCTGCTCAGCCCCCTCTGAATCGTTGCCTGTTTTAATAAGTATTCAGAAATTATACTCAGACTTCAAAAGAAATTGTAAGGAATTGTTAGCAGGTTTATTAATGTTTTATGTTTTATTAAAAGTTTGGGTGTACATTTCACAATGAGCAACATCAAAAATCAGACTTTCTGCCTGTAATTTTGCTTCCTCCTGTCTTTCTGCCTTTGGGATTCACTCTTTTCCTTTCATCAGCTGCCATTTTCAGCAGCATGCAGTAATTTCATGGCTCATTGCAAGCGCTGAAAACCTTTGAAACCACAAATGCTAACCTACCTGGCCTGCAGCCATTTAGGAAGAGATTAATTTAGCAAACAGAAGCAAAACACTTTCTACTTCTAGCCTGTGCATAATTTCACTTCTATCTATATTTATTTTACAGTGAGCAGCGTAATGACAATTTCAGTAATTGCAACTCTATAAAAATTTGCCTACCTAGCTTATCTCACTATCACAAGACTGTGAGTCAGTCAGATTAGAAAAAGTACAGCATGTGAAACAGCACTGGTTGCCTTCCAAAAATATGGACCTCCTATAAAAACTCAAGCGATGCTTTGCACTTGTTTGTGTTCTTATCTATTAGGCAACGGTTTCTTCCTGATGTTTTGATTGGGACATGTGTGTTCCTCTTTAATTCATGGTGATTTATGGGGGTACTTTCCTTGCAAACAGACCAGTGTATTTGGAAGACTAGAAGCGCCAGCCCACTTCTGCAGACTTTGTTATAAATGGCTGTTAGGATGCTGTCGAGCAATTTGAACAGAAGAGAAAGTCCATCTGGGGCAAATTTAAGCTATCATGCTTGGAAGGATTTCAAGGACTAAATTAGCCCACAAACTGTTAGCTAAAAATAAAAGTTTTATTGTTTCTTGTCCAACTTAAAATCCCACCATTGAAATTAACACCAATTATACATACTGTATATGTGTATGTAGAGTTTTCCCCAAGGGATCATTCATAGCTTCCTTTTTTCATTTGTATAGCTCTTACACACACACACACACACACACACACACACACACACACACACACTTTAGCAAATAATGAATTCATGGAGAAATAATGATTCAAGCAAAATACTATTTAGGAATTAAGAGAAAACATAATGAAAGTTGAAGTCAACCAATATATTAGAAAAAAATCATTTACATTATTTAACCAGTAAAAGGAATCATCATGAAAAAATTAAATGCAAGAAGTAGGTTGGGGACAGGACAATTCAGTGTGAGGCTATCAACATCAAACCCTGTAGCTGGGGGTTTATCTTTCAGGGCATTTATATGTATGTAAAAGAGAGGACAAGAACGTCACAGAGCTCAGTCATTCTTAGATGGGCTACCTGGTGGGGGACTCTTTTGACAAGTGACTACAACATTTGCTGTATAAAGAATAATTCAGAGATGGGGATCTAGGGTTGAGGGGTAGCATTATGACTTGGGTCTTCTTCTAGAAGAAAGGATTTGGTAGTCACTGAATGACCTTGAGGCTTAGGATGGTTTCTCGAGTCCTCTAATAGAAGATCCCTGTTTACTATCCTAGATTGCAAAAACCTTGCTGCCAGCAAAACAGGATGTTATAATAAAAGGGAGAAAAAAAGAGACCAGCCAAGCACTATATTTATATGTATATATAAGGCATTTCAGTTTAGGTGTTATATCTTTTCCATTTTATACATTCCTTTCTCCCAAGGAAGAGCAGTTGAACATAATTCTCTACTTGTTTACTCAGATTTGAATATTCTGTACTCCATAAAGGAAATCCTATGACATTAAACTTGTTTATGCACTGTTTTTATATTAGCTAATTCATTTAAGCATACAGATCCACAGACGGCAGTAGGATGACTGGCCAACCCCCACAGATGTACACCTCCAATCTGGCATCCCTAACATTCATAAAATATGTCAACACAGCCTGGAATTTTTCCATGGTTTATGTTATACTATTGGTGTTCATAGCATACTGGCAAAATATTTCATGTTGAAATTCGTGGTAGTAAAAAAGAAGAAAAAAAGAATTCTGTGTTTCGAGGCCATTTGCAAAAGTACTTGATCAATATCCTTCACATATAATAAGCACTTAAATCAACACAAATTGAACAAGAAAAACACATTCATGTGCCTTGGTGTTGTATAATAAATAGCAATTCATTTCTTTGAACAACGGATGGTAATTATGCTGTCTTAATGATCGTTTTAAAAATGCAGTACATCTTTGCAGTAATGCTCAAAGAATCGTAATACTGTGTGATAGAATCAAAGCAATAACAGAAACATATTCATAACCAATGTTGATTATTCTTTAGGAATATGTATTTTAAGCAAATAATAACTTTTGGTGGAGTGCTACTACTAATGGTGACTACTAATGGTGAAAATTTAATAGACACAAAGTCATGAATGAATAGCTTATTTGGGGAGATGGATAGGTGAGTTTACATTTTCTCTTTAGTTGGTGATTTTTGCCTCCTCCTGAGCCCAGGTCCAGTAACCAGAAGCAGCCACTGGGCAAGACTTCAGGATAACCAGTGACAAAGAACGCTTGTCTGATCTTCCAGGCACGCCACCTTATGTCATTTTGTTTTTTTTTATTTTGTTTTTGTCTTTTATCCCCAAACCTTTGAAGATATAATTCCAAGGGTCATTTTTGTTAATCCTCAACAAAAAAATCTTGTATCAGAAAAAAGAAAGAGATAATGTAGAGTTAGTGGAAAGCCTTAGATCTCTGGAATCTGAGGGGGACTGGAACCTTTCCTCCAGCTCTACTTCTTAACTTGCACAATTTCAAGCAAACATCTTTCCTTCCTACTAGGGTCTGAATGTTTGTGTGCCCCTAACATTCATATGTTGAAATTCTAACCTTTGCCAGGTGTGGTGGAGCATATCTGTAATCCCAGTACTTGGAAGACTGAGACAGGAGGATCACAGGTTCACAGTCAGCCTCAGCAACTTAGTGAGACCCTGTTTCAAAATTTAAAAAATAGGGTTGGAGGTATAGTATAGCTCAGAGGTAGAGTGCCCCTGGGCTCAATCTCTAGTAAATGAATGAATAGTAAAAGAAACCCCAGCCCTCACCCTGATGGCATTAAGAACTAGGGCTTGGGGGAGTTAATTAAGTCCTGCCAGCAGAGCTTTTATGAATGGGATTAGTGCCCTGTTAAGAGAAGCCCAAGAGAGACCGCTGGCCCTTTCCACCGTGAAAGAATACAGCAAAAAGAAGGCTTTCAATGCAAAAGTGGGCTCTCAGGAAAACACTGAATCCATCCACACCTTGATCTTGGACTTTGCAGCTTCCAGAATATGAGAAATAAATGTTTGCTGGTGATAAGCTTATGTGTTTCACCATAGCAGCTTCCAGAAGACTAAGATATGTCCTGATCATTATTTTGTTCCCTGTAAACTTGAAATAACTGTAAATGGTATGTAATTTTTACTAAGAGTTCGCATTGCTGTCATCTCTATTTTATAGCTGAAAGAAATTGGGGCACTCAAATGTAAAATGACTTGTCTGGCTCTCCCAAAACACAGGTGCTGGGAACCCAGGCAACCTGTCTGTAGAGTGTGTCCCCATAACCACGCCACCATCCTTCCTCACACGTGTGATACTCCTTTTTTGATGTTCCTTCCAAGATTTACCACTTTCTGGCCATTCTCTGTCTGGGCTTTTGGTGCTTTGTTTATTTAATTTCATTTTTACCCCTAGACTTAAAAACCTCACTTGGGACACATTTGAGTGTCCTCATTGTACTTGTTAGGTTGTTCCGGAAAGCTTTTGCATATTCTGGGGTTAATGTCACGAAGGCAAGTAAAGAGCCCTTGATGATTTTCCATTATGTTGATCACATTGGATTGAGATAGTTGAAAGGGAAAGGTTAAGTAAATGAGACTTTATGATATACAAGTTAGATTATGGGTAAAGAAAAAGATATGCATATATTATTTATTACTGAATACTATAGTCTTAATTTAGCCTCGTATTTTAATAGCTTATAGTTTTGTATAAAAGATATTCATAATGTGAGGCTTTTTATATCTATAATTTTAAAAAACAGCTCCAGTCCAGTCAATGCAAGCATGGCCCATTTCCTCTCCAGTGTCTTTTCTATATTCCTAAATTATTCTCTGAATAAAACCCCTACTAGATGCTAATTTTTTTCATCTATATTTTCAGACAAGGTCCTCTGCAAACTATAAGACTTATCTGTATAGTCAGGATTCCACAGGGAAACAGAACATACACACACACACACACACACACACACACACACACACACACACACACACACACAGAGCCATCTAGAGACTAGAGACTCATAAAAGCCAGAGGTCTAAGTTCTAAGGCCTGAGAACCAGGGAGCCAATGGTGTAGGTTCCAGCTGGAGCCTGAAGGCCTGAGATACAGGAATGCAAAGCACAAAGACACCCATGCCCAGCTTAAACAGTCAGGCAGAGAGCAAATTCAACCTTTGTTGGCCTTTTTGATCTCTATTCAGCCCTCAGTAGATTGGATGATGCCCACAAAGCTGGGGACAGCCCTCTGCTTTGCTCAGCCCACCAATTCAAATGCTAATTTCTTCTGGAAACACCTTCCACAGAGACATCCAGCAACAGTGCTTCTCCAGCTACTGGGCATTGTGAGGCCTAGTCAAGCAGACACATAAAACCAAATGTAATATTACCCGTGTTTGCAGTTCTTATACACCAGCATCTAGCGAAGTTATAGTCAAAAAATGGCTAAAAGAATGCTATCCTAAAGTAATTTTTCTTCCTACTCTTTCTCACCATTTTTTATGGTCCTCGAGTATGAAATTAAAAATATAAAATCAACCAATTTCTTTCAACTTAAGATATTTTAAAGAACTGCTCAAATTTGAGAAATAGTTAAGCACTCCTCTCTTTCTTTTCCCCCCTTGTTTGGCTTAAAAAATGTGGAGAGTGTTTGATATTTGAAATTAAGTCTTGGGCAATCTGCTATATAAGTTAGGGTACCGATTTCTATTTGACTATGAGGCAAAACTATTATTACCTGGATACTGGGGGGAAAAAATGAATAAGACAGAATGTTTTAGATGTCTCCTAGTAGGAAGGGAGAGAGAGCCTTTCTTTTCAGTAGGGAACTATGTGAACTTAGGCATTAGTTTTCTTAGGCCCAAATAAGAGTAATGGAGTCAGAATTTTTACTCCTAATTATTCTTTCACAAAATTTTTTTTTCTTCCTTCACCAAAAGACTGTCCATCTGTCTAGGTCAGTAGATTAGCATCAGGTTATTATAAATTTCAGACTTTGTGGGACGCAGATTATACACTGTTTATAATTTTCTTTATGGTTCCTAATTCTTCTTGTGTTACTGAATAGGTCATTTATTTTTTACTAAAAGAGTAGGGGATGAGTATGCTACTTGGACAGTAAAATTAAGATGGTCTACACTTAAAGTCTAAATCTCATCTGTCTCTCTTGGTAGGGTAAAAAGAGACACAGTTTGAAAATTGTTCATTTTCATTTTGGGGTCCTCTAGATATTAGACGGCCTGTTTCCTAATGTATTTTCTTGATTTGGGTTGGCCAACCTTTCATTGAATCGTGTTTCTATCTTCAAATGAGACTAAGTACCTTAACCAAATAAATGCCCTATTATTTATAGAGTTAGCAAATCTCTATGAAAACTAATATATGCCTTTCAGGCACAATAAATTGTGTGGTGATGACCCCAATTAATGAACATTGAATATACTAAAGTCACTCCATTTTTCTAAATACAAATATTGAATGTGTAAGCAAACCAGGTAGAAGTGTGTGTGTGTGTATGTGTGTGTGTGTGTGTATGTGTGTGTAACAGTAACAGAAGTGGTTTTCAAGGTGCATATGCAAAATATAGTCAGAAATAAATAGCAAAAATGCTATTAACTTCTAATATGATTATTTAACAATAGCCTGGCAATCAAAGAAAACCAGCCTGTCTCAAAAAAAAAAAAAAAAAAAAAAAGTCTAGTTTCCCACTGGAGAATATTGTCAAGACCAAGTTATAAACTTCTGAAAAACAGGAATTATAATGGAATCGCTGCTGCAACCTTAAGCATTACGGTGTGAGCGTACTGCTATTATTTACTATGGTAACATAATAAAAGACAGCACTGTTTGGGCCATTATCCTCACTGCTCTTTTTTCAGTATAAATCATTATATTTATTATCTGTCTTCTTGTATAGAGGGTCATGAGAAAGGCCAATCGAAAGCTGGAGAAACCTACTTTTCTAAAGAAATTGGGCCTATTCCTAATTCTTTTTCTTTATCAAATGCAAGGGAACAGAGACTTTTTTTGTGAAAAATTGTTTCATGTAAGATTAAAGTGCAGATTATTGGTGAGAAAATGACATTCACTTCTAGACATCTTGTAGATGCTTGGGAGATTTTGCAAGTTTCCCTCTGATATTTTTTACCTTTCTTCCTTGGGGTAGTTGCTTGCTGGCAATATTTTTTTTTTAAGCAGTGTGTGCTGAAGCTTTTATTCTGTTTCTGGAGACTTATGTGATTATTTATTGATTGATAACTAACGCTATGATCTTTGCAAAATAACTCCTTTTGGGTGAATCTTATTTAAACATTAGAAATAAGTATCTTACATAGCTTTTGTCCCTTCTGTTGCAGAAATCCTACAAGCTATACTTGTTTTCTTTTGCTTGAATGATTATGCAGGCATGCGAGCTGAAATATTTAATCATACTTTATTTGTAAAAGTTCCAGAGACAAGAGTGATCCAATTCCACTAATAATTTGATTGTATATTGCTTTTGAATTTATCGTACCTCATATCAAGACCCAGACCCCCACTGTGAACTAATGTGTCTTTCCACAGAATGACAGCATCTCTATTTCCAACTCTCTGAAGGGCAGTCAAGAGCCTGCAGCATCTGGATATAGGGCTTAGCACACGGAGGTGCACAGGGGATTGAAGGCTGAGGATGAATGGCGGGAGTACCTTAGATGATAGCTCAAGGGCCCCTTTCTTACTTCCAGGAAAAAGAAAAGTGAATATGAAATATACTTGAAATAATTTTTTTTCTGGATGGGAGCTGAACCTCACATTGAACTGCTTCTAACCCAAATGAGGCTTATAGATGGGAGTAGGGTGATAACTTGTGAAAGAAAGGAATATTACTATTCACAAAACAAATATTCATCACCAAGAATTCCAGTGTAGTGTGCACCCTGGAGAAATAAATTGACAGTAACTATTCTCACCTAACCAAAAAGCAGGGTTCCTTTCAAATAAATGCAACATGCTATCAATAGTGAGAGATAGATGGTTAGAAATAAATTATGCCTATAACTTAGTCCATGCCCATGGATTCTGGGGAATGGAAAAATATGTGAACAGATCATATTTTTTTAAAAGAGAAAATTTCCAGCTCTGCATTTATTTTTATATTATTAGTTTTCTTAATGTATGTGTACTGAATAATGTTTTGCCATGCTTAATGATGGAATTATCACTACCTAGCAAAGGCTTTTTCAAGTGCTTCTATTTCCAAAAGATACATCTCCACAAATGAAAATAGGTACATTGGACACAACCTCCATTTGTCTTAAAAGCAGAGATGTAAGCCTGGACAGGACGTGTGACTACTTGTTCTCTGGCCCTGAGCATTGATTATTGGCATCTTTCCTAACAGGATCCAAAACTGCAGTCGCTGATGCTCTAGCAGCGATGTCACTGAAAAGCAACATGACATCATAGTTTCATTTTCTTTGATTGATGAAACAGACACTCTGCTCCTTTTTGAGAGGCTGATCTGGATTTAACTTAAATCTAAATGCTGGTTCAACAGGCATGGTGGCACATACCTGTAATTTCATTGCTTTTTACTTGAGAGTGAGATAGGAGCATTCCAGGTTCAAGGACAGTTTCAGCAACATAGCAAGACTCTCAGCTACCTAGCAAGACCTTGTTTCAAAGGGGGTGGGGGATTGGAAGTGTAGATCTATGGGAGAATGCCCTGGGTTCAATACTCAATACCACAAAAAATAAAAATAAATATAAAAATAAAAAATAGGCCAGGCGTGGTGGTGCATGCTTGTAATCTCAGTACTTGGGAAGCTGAGACAGGAAGAGCTGGGTTCGCGGCCAGCCTCAGCTATTTAGTGAGGCTCTCCGCAACTTAGTGAGACCCTGTTTCAAAATAAAGAATTAAAAATAGGACTAGGGGTGTAGCTCGGAGGTAGAATGCCTGAGTTCAATCCTCAGTACAGCAAAATAAATAAATAAATAAATAAATAAATAAATAAATAAATAAATAATGCTTGTTGCATTTTATATCACTTAGAAAGCCTTCAAACCATATCAGCACTTATACTCTATCCAAAATCAATTCAGTAAAAATCTGTGGGGTTGGAACCCAAATACTGACTCTCCTCTTCTCTCCCTGTACCCACTTCCAAACAATGCAGCTGAAATCGCCTGCCAATTCAATGTGCCGCTTAGCCTGCTCTCAGAAAATGTGAGGCTGTAGCTTTGTAACTAGTCACACTGCTCCCCATCACTGCACACTCAATAGTCCTTACTCCAAGCCTTTGCGGGTGTTATTCTTGTGACTGTGTTGGCAGCTTCCTACCATATACAACCTCTCTCATCACCGCTATCTTCCATCCCAACCACACTATATACCTGCCTAATGCCTACTCCTTGCCAGGTCCCAGTTATTCACATCACCTCCTAAATAAGCCTGTCACTTCCATACACCAACCCCAAAGCCTGGGTTATCTGTTCTTTCTATATTATCATTGGCAGGTAGGTCTGCAGTGCTTATCATGAAAACATTATATTGACATTGACTCTGACCTCTGTTCCTCCCAGTGGAACTGGAAGCTCTGAAAACGTCAAATGTTTTGCTCATTTTTGTAATCTCAATCTCTACCTAGTTTTCATGATATTATCCTGTCCTGTAAGTTCCAATGTCCTATAGTGAGTCTTCTAACACAATGAGATCATAATAAACATATTGAGCATTCACCATGGAATGTTTCCTGAATTAGATAGTATTTTGAATTGGAGCATGATGATTATGATGATGAAGATTATAATAATAATTAATGATAATAATTAATAAATAATAAATAATTGATGATAATTATTATTGTCATTGTTGTTGTTGTTGTTATTATACTTTGAGTATTTCCTAGGTTCCAAGATCAGTGGTATGGTAAGCCTATGAAAGTGCCAATTTTATCCCCATTTTATGAATGTGGCCACCAAATGTCAGAGTCATGAAAATTACTCCAGGTCACACAGCAAGTAGAGTTAGTTCTTATACTAAGACCCTTCAGATCCCTAAATACATAGCCATAGCTACTTGCTGGCAACACCTTGAGAAACAGTTAAAACTAGATTCTCTGCTACTGATGTGCTAGAAAGTGTACAGAACAGGAATCCTGGGCTTTAGCAGTACCATGCTTCACCAAACCAGGTAAAGATTCCTGTAATTCCACTGGGAAAGGAGCTGATGTAAGTCCTACCTAGAGGGAGCTTGACCTCTCTGATGCAATGGTTTCCTTGAGTTTTCACTTCTTATGGTCCAATTTGGTTTTATACTCCAATGTAAAGCACCTTATGGAATTTCTCAAAGACTTTAGTGCATGTCTAGATGTGTATTTAAATCCATCAGAATGGTCTAAGTGTACAACACAGGGTGGTAGCTAAGGAGTTAGTTTTCCCTCTTAGTTATTCAGTGATGGACAGCACATCTCAGGCCCAGTTGACAGCTGCCCTCTACAGAAAAGAAGGCAGTGTGCATGCACACCTAGCACCTTCTTTCCTAGAGAATAGCTTCACTTTTCTATTATACTATTGAATAGCTATTGTACTAGTAGAATAGTGCTACTATACTATTCATGGATGTTTTCATATAATAAACAGTTCCAGAATTTTCTTGATTTTATGTTAAATTAACATTATAGTATGCTCTGTTTTCAACAAAAGGAATGATAATTTATTAAAATATGTTTTGGAGGTATAATGAGTCAATATTGATGACATAAGGTTATTATCACATTGACAACTTTGCTTAATTCAGTAAATATTCCTTGGCACTGTAAACATTGGTCACAAAGCCTGTGGTTAATACAAAGTAGGTAAATTGATTGACATATGGAGTCTAGAGATCCAGGGCTCTATGAGTTTATACATCAGTAGTTTGCTAATAAGTATTGGTAAGGTAGGAGTAGAAACATTGATAGGATCTCTAAGAGGTAAGTCATTTAAAAAAAATGCTACTTGATAAAATATTGCTTCTGAACTGATTTTAAGAAAGACTTGCTAATTTGTTCAGTGATTTTTCTCTGCAGAAGAAAATAAATGTGCCAGTTAATGTTGAAAGCATTTGGAAAGAGAATTTGCTTAATACACAGCTTTATTTATTAGAAGCTTGTGGCTAAATAAAATTTCCAATGATATAATGATTCTACACGAATTTTGAAGGTTACATTTTATTATGCAGAAAGACCTTGAGGAAGAGGTTAAGAAAATGTTATTCTAGGCTATCTATTATTATCTGAAAGTATGTCAATAGTATGTGCTTCAAAAGAATTGATGGGAAATATTTATCAGCAGACAATAAAGTCAAACAGATTGTTTATGACAATTTGGGGAATATATTTCTTGGCAGTATTTTGAAGTAGAGACATGGGGGTCATTCTCATGGCTGCTTTTGATGACATTCATCATTGCTGAATATCTAGATTTTAAAATTCAATGTGCTTTTGTATAGATAGAATTGCTAGGTAGAGTACATTGTGTTTATATTAACTTTGATAGTACATTCATGTACAAATGTAGAATATATGTTATTATTTTAATACATCATCATTTTATGCAATTTACTCTTGGTTGAGCCTGAATGCCACAATCAGATAGATTTATTCGGCTATGTTAAGTGCATTTATTTATTTATAAATCTGTGATTTGAAAGATTAGCATTCACTGACTAGCACTTTTCAAACATCAAAACTGCTGTTAATTAGATTAAATCACACAGAAGTGATGTATATACATATATGTGAGATATGATCTATTTGAAATTTTAGTGCATTACTAAGCTTTTATTATAATTTAATTTTTAAAAACTCACAAATAAAAATTCAAAGTAAAAACGGGATAAAAATTCAATTAGGAAATATTACTTTAGGAAGCATAATGATAATATATTTATTTGTGTGTGTATAATATATAATAGCAGTATCTTCTTGATATATGTTTTCTAGTTATTATCTATTTTAAGAAACAGGCGTTTGTATAGTCTATTCAAAAGCTGGGGGGGGGCTCAATATAAGTGGTCAACTATGAAAAGCAACCCTGAATGTATTCATTTTTGGATAAAAGCCTTTTGTAGAAGTGCTTTTTAAAAACATGGATGGACAGTGATTATTATAACTTATTAATCATTCAAGAGAGAGAGCTGAGATGATTCTAAATAACATACATAACTGTGGAGCCAGTACATGATTTATTGAATGCCACAGGCTGACATTAGCAATAGGACTGCAGAATGTGTCCAGCTCATGATTCTGAGTCATGGCCTCATCCCACTCTTGATGTACTTTTCTTACAATGAAAATCTTGAAGAAATGCTAGTGCCTGCCCAAAGGAGAAGAAACATAACGGATTTGGGGGTGGTGGTACTGGGGATTGAACTCAAGAGCATTCTACCTTTGAACTACACCCACAGCCCTATTTTATTTTTTATTTTGAAACAGTCTCACTAAGTTGCAGAGCCCCCCCCCTCAAGTTGCTGAGGCTGGCAACAAATATATGATCCTCCTGTCTCAGCCTTAGAACATACAGAAATTTGAAGTTCTCGTTCTACGTCTTAGAAACACCGAGCTTCATGGGATTTTTTGGTGGTGTTTTTTTTGTTTTTTGTTTTTTTTTTTCAGTACTGGAGATTGAACCCATTCTATCTCTGAGCTACACCCCCCAGTCCTATTTTGTAAAATTTTTTTTAAACAGGATCTCACTAAGTCGCAGAGAGCCTCACTAAGTAGCTGGGGCTGGCGGCGAACCCGGATCATCCGGTCTCTGACTCCCAAGTACTGGGATTACAAGACTGTGCCACCAAGCCCAACTTATTATTTTCATTCTGAATAGTAAACATAGTCTAATTGGTCAAGAATTCTCTACACATCAGCCTTCTTCCAGCTGGACTGAAGATATAGAAGAAGGCAGTAATTTTATGACCATTAAAACTTAGGGAGTTCAGACAGGAACAACAAAAATTTGAGTGTCGTATGTACCCTATCCTGGACCTAGACATATAAAACAGGGAGGTAGTGATATGTTTTACCTGGAGAGATCAGGAAAACTTCCTTAGCAAATGTGTGAATAAGCTGAGGATCAAGGGACAGAGGTAAACAAAGGGGAAGGAGGTCCTAGACAGGAAGAAGATACATACTAAGTAGAGATGGGAAGAGTGTTGAGCTTGCTCAGGGAGATGTAGGGAGTTGGTTGAGCTAAAAGCATGCCGTGTGTGAGAAGAGAACAATGGATTGGAGGTGTGCATTTAAACTTCCTGCCATGGATTTGATATGTAGGTACTATTTACAAAGCTATGCCTGTCTCTAAGGCTTTGAGTGAGTGGGTTGTTGTTTGTGAAACTGTATCCTTGTAAGACATCTAGAAAATATTTTTTAAAAATTAGTTTCCTATGAAAACAGTTCAGAAATCTAGCTAGAGCACATATTTGTGAATACAGCATAATTAGTAGTGGTACTGTCAATTATTTACAAGGTAGTCTTTCATCCTTAGGTGTTGTCCAAATGACTTTATGAAAACATAGATGTTAGTCCTTAGAAAGCCTCTCTTCCTTAGTGAGTTTCAAGTCCTTTGCCAAAGCACTGTGGTTTACATAGCACAAGTTACATCCTTCTCCTTAGTCATATTTTTAAACAAATTTCCATTGCTTATTTGCCTCTGGTAGTTCTTTGTTATTTCTACCATGTGTCAATTGCTTTCCCTCTGCCTCCAATTTAACATATGAGCAACTTTCACTTTGGGGTATTAATTCTGGATGAGTGTAAAATGGGTTTCTTGTTTCTTCCTCTTGATTCTTAACAAACAGGTGAATCTGAGTACAGAATACTAGCAACTGAGGCTGGACAACTTCCTGCCATTTTGAGAACTCATCCAGCCTGATGGATGGTCTCCTGGCTGAATGTTTTTAATCAGACCCCACACTACATCTCTAAAGGGTGTTAGCACTATCAATACATAATTATCCTTTTCCTTTCTACATACAACCCAACATCAATCGAGTATTTGTCTTTTCCTGTATGTGTGCGGTGTCCTATTTCCTCGGTGGATTATCGATGACAATATTTTCAAAATTGACTTCGTGCCTCTCCTCATCCAGAATACTCACAAACTGGCTTCTTTCAGTTTTAATTGGTAGATGTGGAATAAATGTGTTGTTTTTATTCAAGACAAAGTTATTAAAGATTACTATGTGCAAGGCATCGTGCAGAGACATAAAGATTCTTTTCAGCTGGAATGGGAATTATATCCACAAGGATGGTTAAAGTCTTAGTGCCCTGGATATCCCACTTACCCTAGCCATTATTTCCTACCCCTTTGGGCCCTCTCCTGGCCCTTGACTTTCCTTGTGGTCCAGCAACTAAATGGGACTGAGCACATAGCAGGAGAATGCCAGTCCCCTGTTCCAGTACCCAGGGCAGCCCTCAGCCCTGCTGTGTCAGTGCTCAGTGTCCAGGACACACAAATAGAATACCATCCCTTCCCTTAAATTGCTCATCTTCCTGGAAAGAAAACAGATATGCAATTGCCAAGCCATGTGCTTTAAATATTTGTATAACGATCTACTAGCCACAGAGAATAAGAAAAAAGAAGAGGAAAATTTCCATCTAAAGCATATAACCATTCTAGAAAGCTAAAGTGGTACTGCCTTGTTCCTATCTAAAGCATAATTAAAAATAGGTTCTCCTGCCAACATGATGCGGATGTTGTAAAAATAGTTAACAAAATATGACTCACCTCCTTCTTCTAAATGCACTAAAACGAACCAGGTAGAGTGAGGCGAGCCTATAATCCCAGCACTTGGGAGGCTGAGACAGGAGGATTGCAGGTTGGAGAAGAAACTCAGTCACTTAGAAAAACTCTCAGCAACCTGAAAAAACCCTGTTTCAGGAAGAAAAGAATAAAATAGGGCTTGGAGGATAGCTCAGAGGTAGAATACTCCTGGGTGCAATTCCTAGTACCAATTTTATTTTAAATGTAATAAAATGAAATTTTATCAAATCTGTCTATACTAAGGTAATGTATAACCATAATTAAATTATGGTATCCCTAAACTGCCAGAGGTAAATACTGCATATTACAAAGTCTGGGGGTTCCAAGGCCAGTTTCAGGACCATTCATCTTCACTTTCTCAGTGAAGCTTATTCTGTCTTTGGAAAACACTACCTGAATTATTAAGTCTAATTAGCTCAGGAACTTGATAGATTCTTGGGCAGCAGTGGTATATAGAAATTCATTATTTCAATTTTTTGTAATGTAAACTATGTTCAAAATGCTCAAAATATCTGGTATTTTTTAAAAATGACAATAAATTAGATACTTTCATGAACCAGGATTTCACTACAAAAATGTATGTTCACCAAAGATAAAATAACATAAACCATTAATGACTTTTTTACTTGTCCTCTGGTGTTCTAGAAAAAAAAAAGATGTTAATTTTAAAATCAGCTGATTTTAGGCATTAAAGACCAAAGAAAATTCCTAAGGATCAGAATAGTTTCAGATCTAACCACTACAACATGAAGTCCAATGATATTTAATTGAAATTGCTGTTCAACAGGTAGCTAAATCCAACTTAATCTAAGGATTTATTTTTTTAGGTAAAGCAGGGAACTGATTAATGTCATAAGTATGTTAAAAAGTAAAAGTTAATGTAACCTACTATTTTCATTCTCTGACTTTCTGGATAAATATGTTATTATTGAAAGGTTATAATACTTTATGGAAAAATTTATGTATCTAAACATTTTCACATATACTATTGTATCCTAAGTAAGCCTCATAAATACCAAATGGCATAGATTGTGTCAGTACTGTTTTGCAGAAGGAAGTAACAAAAGCCCAGGTACATGCATGGACTGGCCAGTGTCTCAAAGTCCAGGATTGGCATCCAAGCCTGCTCATCTTTGATGACTTTGGAATGGAGTTAGATAGGGGGAGCATATTTGTTTCAGTTCCTGTGCAAGAGCAAATGTAACTTCAAATAATAATTTTTTACTGTATTTCTCCAATGTGAAAAAATCTATAAAGTTCTGCTCTTAGAAATGAATACAGAATGTCAGAATTCAAAAATAGTGATTGCTATTATTATCTAATACAATAGAAGTATAAGTGCATAGGACTTCTCTCCCACCTTTTTTTGTTTTGTTTTGTTTTGTTTCTATAAGATTCTGGCTGAGCTTTTGCAAGTTGCTTTAGGAATCTACTTTGCAATACCAGTGCCAATTGCTCACAAAGTGTCCAAACCACACAAACACAACATGGTTCATCTAAGTGCAGAAAAGGCATTTGCATCTTTTACCAATCAACAGTCTTAAAAGCAGCGTGATTTAGCATCACTAGGGAAGCAGAAAGAAGGGCAATTGGGACCCTGACAGAATGTGTTAGGAGCCTCCCTGCATGCCTACAATACACAAAGGATGGGCTTTCTCTATATTTACGCTTATTGGTGCATTGCAATTATATATCGTAGTGAGGCTTAAAGTCATACAAACAAACAAGCACACAGGTGTTGGTGTGTTCCCCTTCAGTTCCCACCCCACTACCAACCTGTCCCCATACATAATAGTGAGATTGGTGGTGACACTGTCATACATGGGCGCAGCATAATGTGACCTGGTTAGTTCATCAGTTCTTTTTCCCCTCCCCACTCCCTCCCTCTATCCCCTCCACTATTCCACTGGTCTCTCTCCACAATTACCTAAGGTCCCTTTTGTTTACTATTTTCTCTCCAGCTTCCACATATGAGAGAAAGCATTCGACCCTTGACTGTCAGAAACCGGCTGATCTCAACATAATGTTCTCTAATTCTATCCATTTTCCTGCAAATGACAAAATTTTTTTCTTCATGGGTGAGTACAATTTCTTTGTATCTATAAACCACATTTTCATTATTCATTCATCTGGTGATGGACACCTAGGCTGGTTCCATAATTTGGCTATTGTGAATTGTGCTGCTATAAACAGAGCTATGCATGTATCTGACTTTAATTCTTTCAAAAAGATACTAAGAAGTGGTATAGCTAGGTCATATGGTAGTTCCAACATTACACTCTTTAGCTTGCCAGGCCTGGCCTAGGTATCATTATAGAGTCCTCCATTTAGCCAGGCATGGTGGTGAATGCCTGTAATACAGTACTTGGGAAGCTGAAACAAGAGAATTACAGGTTCGAAGCCAGCTGCAGCAAGTTAGCAAGGCTCTGTTTCAAAATAAAAATAAAATATAAAATAAAATAGGTCTGGGAGTGTAGCTCAGAGGTAAAATGCCTCTGAGTTCAATCCCTACCACTACAAAAAGAGAGAGAGAAGATGAAATTCTCCATTTGGTTCTACTAACATTTATTGAGCAAACACAGTGCTTGCTGCACTGTGTTTCAGCGACACGAAGATGAAGTAGAAAGCAAATGATGCTGTCACCTCATCAATATTGTCATTTATTTAGTGTCTAAAGTCCTAAACTTGAAAAACAAAAATCATTTTCTAAGTATTCCAACATATGCTTGTAGTGTAGATTTCCCTGTGTTAGGTATGGAAAATTGTCATTATTGATCTGGGGGCAATGACTTAATTTTTTGGTTACAGTCTCTACAAAAGAATTTTCTCTTTTTTACTTCTAATATTTTGATATTATAAGAATTAATGAAATGAAACCAGACACGGTGGTGCACTCCTGTAATCCCATTATTTGTGAGGCTGAGGCAGCAAAATCAAAGGTACAAGGCCAGTCTCAGCAACTTATCGAGACCCTCCGCAACTTAGCAAGACTCCAAATAAATAAGAAAGGAAATAAAAAGTGCTGGAGGTTTAGCTCAGAGATAGAATGCCCCTGGATTTAATACCCAGTATATGAGAGAGAGAGAGAAAGAGAGAGAGAGAGAGAGAGAGAGAGAGAGAGAGAGAGAGAGAGAGAG
>PVLC010008377.1:0-58700 GCA_004027655.1 Graphiurus murinus | reverse complement strand
GCGGTACTGGGGATGGAACTCAGGGGATTCTACCTCCAAGCTATACCCCCAGCCCTATTTTTTATTCTTTATTTTGAAACCGAGTCTCACTAAGTTGCGGAGTGCCTCACTAGGTAGCTGAGGCTGGTCGCGAACCCGGATCCTCCGGTCTCAGCCTCCCGAATGCTGGGATTACAAGCATGCGCCACCACGCCCGGCAGAATTAGAATTCTTTATATGCCTCAGGTTGATTGAGTTTTCATTAGCAAATTTTAATTCAGTTGCTAACAATATTTACCTTTTTTGCACATATAAATCACACATATGTGTGTAAATTTCAACCCTGTATGCTGCATTAGTTCATTAGATTTTCAAAACAAGCCTGTGAGGCATGTATTACTAGACACACGAGGCCATCCAGTATCAAAAGTTTATGAGGAAACCACACAGGCAGCATTCGACATACCCATTTCCCAAACCCAGGATACTGTGTCAATTCTCCATGCTCGTTCCACTATCCATACATAATTCTCAACTATTAAAAGTAAAATTCTTTAAAATCTCAGGTTATTGATAAAGGGTTTCCATTAAGATTTCAAAAGCATTACTTTATCATTTGGGTATATTTATTAAGCTGTAGGAAGAAAGTTCTACCACCTTTGACCCTAATCCTTAAGCCTGACACCTGACTCTTGGACGCAAGACAATGTAAAACTTCTATTGATATCATCAGTACACTCATTGGTTGAGATTAAGGGAGAGGCTCATATTGCCAGAAATTTGAAGAACAAAATTCTAGACAGACAGGGCCAATGACCTAGGAAGAGGAGGAGGAGAAGACAGATCAGAAAGGGAACCAATTAGTATAGTTTTGGAGAATATTGAAAGATCAAATGTGTATCTCCAAACCACAACATTGTAAGGCTCTCAAGATGTTAATTAGCTATGTTTCTGTTAGTGAGAATTATGTCAAAAGTTTGGAGTGGGGAAAGTCTTGGTCAATTAGGCTGGGAAACACTGGGTTATACAAAGTAAACATCCAGTACTGTCCACCTTTAATAGACTGTGTATACTAATAATATTCAAGAGGTAAATGACATCACATTTTCTTTGTTATTTATTTTGCCACTAGGCCATCTTATCTGCAGATTATGTCTTGGGGCCCACACATATTTTCATGGTGCCCAGGGCATGCCATGTGTAACACAGTATGATCTTTGCATTGATTGGGTCTGTCCAAATTCAGAACTTAACATACTTTGAGCAGTTATATACTCTGGACTTCTTTTAAGCAACTTGCCACTACTTCAGTGGGAGACTAGTAAAAAGACTCCAACTAAGTAGTCACTTAACTAATTATTCTGTGCATTTTTTTAATCTGCTTATTTTTTCTCTTTTTTTGTTAAAAAGAAAAAAATAGCCTAGTTACAGATCATCATTGTGTCTGTTTTAATTAGGAGGTAAAGTGACTTGGAACTAGAATGCTATGATGTTGCAATTTCTAAGCTATAAATTTTTACTATCAAACTAAATGCAAATAAACAGCCATTTTAAACCCACATGGTTTATCAGCTCTTGAATTACAACCTTTGTCCTATGGCCAGTTACACCCTCTACTAATGCCAAATTTTCATATCCTGATGTTGAATAATTTTAATTTATGTATAATTTGTTCTAGGGATTGAATTTTGTCTGGTTGTTGTATTTCCAAAACACAAGAGCAGGTACCCTCAATAGGGTCTAGAGATAAAACCAAATAGATACGATGCTTCCTCTGAAGGGACCATCTGCAGTGAAGGAGAAAAGCAATTGCTTTCTTGGTTTTCCTCACACAGAATGTGAAAGATATGCAGAGAAGGTTTTTTTAATACTTGTCAAAGGCCTTGGAACCACGAGTTCCATTTCACAATGTCTAGAAGAACTAGATGTTCTTCTCTGCTCAAATTTCCTGGAAGCCTGTGTCCCAGGAGACTGGAAGAGAAGGAAATGTAAATTCCATATATTCCAAGGAGCTGAACCTTTTTGGCTGTTAAAAGATGTGGGTGCATTAGCCACTAAGCAGGTGCTTTTAGGGACAATCAGCTATGCTTGGGGATTGGGGAACTGCTGCCTCTTTAAATGACTCTTAACCCTCCTTCAAAATTACTTTGTTCAGATAAGGCCCTCCAGGGAAACTTCCAAAGAACCAGCCAAAACCTGCCAAGTCACTCTGACCTACTCTTTTTAGATATATAGTTTGCTCAATATTAAATTCTCCCCCCAGAGGTGTTCCAATCATTTATGAGCATCAAGCTGGGCATGCTCAGGAATGCACCCACCTCTACATGCGATGGCAAGTCAATATGCATGAGTTTCCCCAATGTTCCAGGAGCATTGCCTTGGGAATTATTCCTGGTGTCTACTTACTTGCTACAAGTAATAAACTCTTTATGGCTTGTTTGATGATTGGTTGATTTTTTTTGCTTGTTTGTTTTTTGTGTTTGTTTGTTTGTTTGTAGCAGGGATTGAACCTCTGAGCTACATCCTAGTCCTTTTAATTTTTTTAATTTGAAACAGTCTCCTTGCTAAGTTGCTGAGGGCCTTGCTAAGTTTGCCCAGTTGGCCTTGAACTTGCAATCCTACTGTCTCAGCTTCTCAAGGACTGGGGTTACAGGTGTACCCCACCACACTTGGATTCCATTCGCTCTTCACTCTTTTACATCCTGGTTGTGTTTATTGGCTTTGCACTCGCCTAGGGGTGAAACCACTGCATTCGGTTACAGGTGCTGCATCGTGAATTGCTTGCTGGTGGCAGTCACCTGTTTTTGTAGGATTGATTGAGGCTAGCAAATTCTGATCTGAACTTCCAGGCCATGCAGTAGCAAAAGAACATTTGAAATTTATTTGTAAACAACACCCCACTGAAAGAGGATTTCTAAAGAGATTCAGTTAAATCCAATAGGTGTGACTTCATGCTCAAGTCGTCCCCGGGGTCATCAAGGGACCTGGAGGCTGCAGGAGCAACTGTGCGAGTGGGACATCAACTGCAATCTTGCTATTCTTACAACCGAGAGAAGAGAACAGAACTCAGCATGAGGAATAATTAATTGGTGCTGAGTCATATATATATATATATATATATATATATATATATATATATATGCATTTGTTTCCCTAGTAAATAATAATTAGTTAACTGGTGCTTGAAACAAAACAAAATAAAAGCAAATGCTCAAAAATGAAGAGCACCTAAAAAACATTATGTTAAGTGAGATTAGTCAGTCTCAAAAAGTAAAAAACCGTATGCTCTCCCTAATATGAGGAAGCTAAGGAGAAAAAGGGGCATAAGAGGGACTCTATACGAAGAAGGAGAAACCTTAGATGAGCAAAGAAGGTGACTTAACTGAAGGTGATGGGGAGGGGGGGCAGGCCACATCCTAATGCACATGATGTACTTTCACAAACATATCAACCTGAGAAGGGGGGGGGGGGGTTGGGAAGGGTTAAATGAGAAATATGTGCATGTATACCTTTACCAGCTTGTACCTAATTAAGATGTATGATTACAATGCACCAATTAAAAAATTAATTAATTTAAAAAAAGAATGCAGAGTACAACACTGGGCATGGTGACACAAGCCGGTAATCCCAGTACTTGGGAGGCTGAGAGAGGAGGATCACAGGTTTGAGGCCAGCCTCAGCAAATAGTGAGACCCTCTGCAGCTTAACAAGACCCTGTTTCAAAAAAAAAAATTAAATGAAGTAAAATAGGGAAATAGGGCTGGGGGTGTAACTCAGAGGTAGAATGCCTCTGGATTCAATACTCAGCAGCAAAAAAATTAATTAATTAATTAATTAATTAATTAAAATAAAAAGAGCTGGCATGTAGCTCAGAGGTAGAACACCCCTAGATTCAATTCCCAGTACCCCCACCACCACCACCAAAAAGAGTAAAGAGCACACCAATGCCAGGCAGAGAAGGGGGGATCTGTGGGCACTGTGAGGTCTGGCCATGAGGTCATGCCAAGGAGGACTGAGAACAAAGGACCAAAGAAAGAGAAACGCCCCCTGACCATTGCCCTGCCCCAAGATGACCTGGCCACTAACACACCAACCAGCAGCAGCTTACATGACTACTCCTGTACACCACCCCCCTTCTTTGCCCCATAAAAAGTCCCTCTCCCCGGTCAGATGCTGCCTTTCAGGTTTTATTCCTAAATAAAGTCTGTTTTCCGCTGTTGGGCCATGTTTTCTTTGCCCTAATACCCCAACAGGATCCCCCTGCACTAGGTCTAAGGAGCTTGGCAGAATACGGAGCCAGGGAAGTCCCCAGCCAGGGGCTAACAGGAAGGAAAGACAGGAGGAGACTCTGCCTCACCATTGATTGTTTCTGGAAAGGTACTGGTGAGGATCACCTCATATACAAAATTCTGTATCAAGGGTGCAAGCAAAGATAGACACCGAGGAATGTAATCTCCAAGTTCCTAAGAAAACCACTCACGTGTCCCAGCACACCACCAATGGCAGGAGGCACTGGGCAGCCCAGTGATCTCTACCAGGGCAGACTTCTGCAGTGCTGTCTCACCTGTCCCACAGCTCCTCAGGGAAAGGCTCCCAGAAACAGGCAGAACTCTGCCCTGGGGAAGGTGGAGCTTCTGGGGTTCACAGACAGACCTTCCTTGGAACCTCTGGCCATCAGTTCAGTGAAGAAGGTAGAGGGACTCCCTCCTCCCAGGCTGGGCCAGACAGCACAGTTTATCATGTTGATAATTAAGCCTGAAGGGAAGAACACAAAAGACCTATGTCCTTCCCTGAGGGCAGAGGACTTTGCAGTCCTTTGCTTAGAAGGAAAGCTTCTAAACTGGAGCCTTAATGTCTTTCCTCTTATCCCTCCCTCACATAATGTTCTCTCTTCTAGAGAGAAAGCAAAACCAGAGAACCCCATGTATTCTAAATCTGATTTCACACCCACACTGGGTAGAGAAGTCATTTGAAGAGGTGACCCAAGAAGAAAGTGATTTTCCACTTTGCAAGGAGCAGTTAAAAAGCTCAGGAGGGTCAGGCAGGGTTCTGACCACCTGGTATGGGGAGGAGAAAATGTGGCTCCCTATAGTTCGTGTCCTCTCTCTCTGTCTCTCTGTCTCTCTGTCTCTCTGTCTCTCTGTCTCTCTGTCTCTCTCTCTCTCTCTCTCTCTCTCCACCTCCCCCCTCATTCTGGCCATGTAGCAGGGGTCACTGTATACCAGCACAGGAGCCCAGCTCGGCAAGACCACACATAGCTACCGGGTTCTTGTCCCTGGGGTAACACGATGCTGGGCCCTATTTCTGTCTTGCCTCCTCATCCTTCTCAGAAAAGGGACAGCAAAAAGAATCGGAAAGAAGTCCTGAGAGAACAAGGTAAGATGGAGGGCTATGCAGTGCAGCCTGAGGAGGCATAGTGACCTTAGAGGTAAACTAACTAGAAGGAAAACTATCCTCAGCGCCCCGGAGTGCCCTCTGACCCCTGCTGTGGCATCTGAATCCTGCATGTCCTTGCCACCTGATCTTACATATTTCCTCTCTGCCCAATCAGCTGCCATTAAGGCTTCTTGAATGAGAGTGCTGATCCCGGAAGTCACGCATTCCAAATCTGGGAGGGCCCTCAGACACCATCCTCTGCCCTGGGTTCATGAGGCCCTGCGTCTCAGGAGCTTCTGAGCTAGGAGAGGGAAGCCCAGCAAGTGGATCATGTTTCCACCAGAAAGCTTTACTCTACACATCTTATTTTGGATTTCCTAAGATTTTGTTTTTTAAGCTTTCTTGTGTTTAAACAAAACAACCCCCCCCCCCAAAAAAAAATATATAAGTGGTTTGAAACACTGTTCTGGCTCAACTATCGGCGCATAAGGATAAAAGTTTAGAGAGCTCCTGCCTCTGGTCACCCAGCCAGTATGGGTCAACTGGTTGATCAAAACAGAAGTGGGGAGCACATGACACCATCTCAGAAGAGCAAAGTCACAAAAGAAGGGAACCCAGGAAGTGCACTGAGCAACAAGGCAGGCAGGTTAAAGGCTGAGAAATGGACTGTTCTGGAACCCCGTGGCCCCAGCCGTCATTCCGCTGCCACATCACCAATGCAGTCCATCCCTTGAGTCTGGGAGGAGCCCAGCAAGCTCTGCCAAAAAGCAA
This sequence comes from Graphiurus murinus, assembly GCA_004027655.1. Taxonomy (NCBI): domain Eukaryota; kingdom Metazoa; phylum Chordata; class Mammalia; order Rodentia; family Gliridae; genus Graphiurus; species Graphiurus murinus. The sequence continues at coordinate 52,574 of PVLC010008377.1, read as the reverse complement.
AACAAAATACCAGCAAGCAATTACTGTAGACATGGTGCATAAATGCTCATGGAAAGGTTATAAGATAAATGATAAGGGCTTTTGCCTGACCAGGAACTCAGCTGCTGCAGCCCCAGTGAGATGACTTCTAATGGATAAGGTAAATTATTTTCTCTTCTACTGAAGCACAATTTTCTCTCCATTTCCTCCTTTTGACATATACAGTAGAATAAAAAGAGAGGAGGGGGGAGCAAGGAGAAGCAGGGGGAGATAGAACAAAAACTACTTATACTTTTAATGGAGGCTCATTTTGGTAAAGTACCCCACCGTCCCCATGGACCTGGAGAATTAAATGCTGTCACTCAGGTCTGAAAGCAGAGTCGTCCAGTTTGCAGACACCTGTCATAATTAAACTAATGGCTCTAAAAATGTGCCTTGATATTAAATCTATCTTCCACTGAGGAGCAGAGCTGATTAAAACCACTGTTTGACAGTTAATGATGAACCTCTCGCTTGCTGAGCTCTGTGACTGGAACCGACCAGTTCAGGCTGTCCTCTGCCCCTTCAGCCCAATAACAGCACAGTTCCCATGCCCTTTCCCTCCTCTCTCCTGGAAGCTGTGGTTTCCCTCTCCTGCCTCACCCCACAGGGACCCCACTCTGCTAATGAGCAAACAGGGATTCTCAGCATGAAGGATCACCTTGCAAGGCCACACCATCAAGAAGCTCTGAGGCCCTGCAAATTGCCCGTGGCTGGAGCAGAGTCAGAGGCCCTGGCCAGCCTTCCTGTGATTTCTCTGAAAGACCTAATTTCCAGTCACATCTATGGCAGCAGCTACACTCAGCCCCACCATGGAGTCAGAGCATTCTCAAGTTACAAGACAGCTGAGTCAACTGTCTTTCCCCCAATCAGACTTTTGAGCCAATGTTCAGACAGCAAGGTCTACAAATAGAACTATCCCTTGGGAAAGAAAAATATCTGAGCTGATTATTTAGAAATCTACAGATGCTCACCATTTGTACACAGCTATTCTCACCAGTGAGAAGCCTTTAGCACCAGTTATCAGAGGGAAACATCAGATGACTACAGACCAAGGGCCTTCTACCTTCTGATTTCAGCTTCTCCTCCTAAAATAAGATCCTAGGAAATTACCTTGAAAGTCTCTTCTGCACCCAAGGAGTCATAATTTTGTCCCATAAGGAGGCTGTAAGGTATTTTTTATTAGATTTCTTGCATATTTTAGATTTTTTTTTTTTTTTTGCAGTACTGGGGATTGAACTCAGGGGCATTCTACATCCGAACTACACCCCCAGCCCTATGTTTTATTCTTTAGTTTGAAACAGGGTTTCACTAAGTTGCTGAGAGCCTCACTAAGTAGCTGAAACTGTCCGTGAACCCAGATCCTCTGGTTTCAGCCTCCCAAGTACTGGGATTACAAGTGTGGGCCACCACGCCTGGCTATATTTTAGATTTTTAATGATACCCAAGGGCACTCATTTTTTATAGCCTTCTTCCTCTAACACAGAATGGAGGTTCTCAGGAGCAACTGGTTGGCCTTAGTATTTCCTCCCTTCTGATATCCCAGACCTTATCAGGCAAATGGAAATCAACAATATAGGATGTAAGGAATGACAAGATTCTCCATTTCCCTTTCCTCTTCTGGTGTATCAGGCAAGGTCCCTACAGAAGAGACTTAGACACTATGCCTGTCCTTGACTTTCCCAGATTCCTACTGAAACCCATGTGTATATTCCATGATCCTCCCTTTTTCAAGCTAAGGGCCTCTCTGCCTGGGCCTCTCAAGTACTGGCTATACCTAGTAAAGGTGACTACAGACATATCAGGGAAAAAGATAGTTCCATCTTGTCTGGGCCCCTCAGTTAAAAAATGGAGTAACCTACCAAGCAACACTCTTTATTAAACCAGCAGCAAATAGTGATGTAAGTAAAACACTGGGTTTTTAAGCCCACCCCCCCAACATATAAGCATTGCACATGAGTCTCTGTTGATGATTTGCTCAGTAGTTTGAGTGACCGATTTGTAGCATAATATTCTTTTCAGAGCAACCCTCAAACATTTCCCTTGATTTTATCACAACCCCTGACAGATAAGTATTTCCCCATTTTATGAGTCAAGTGGCTTCATCAAAGTACCAGGGTTAGTGAGTGGTTGACTAGGAATAAAGCTCACATTGCTGACCCCTTTGCGAAGCGGGGGGGGCACCTCTCAGGTCACTGAAGCCCCAAATGAATCTTATGCTGGGTTCCAAATTTCAACTTGTTTCTGCATGAGTTTTCTTATTGGGCTGTACTAAATTTCCATTCTTCTTCATCCTTTCTCAGTAGAGTTTGGGAGTACTGTTAAGGGTTTTATTTTTTTGTCTTTCTTATCTTCTTCATCACTATTTTCTGCTTCTATGAAAATACATGATTGATTGAGGTAGAAGTCTATTAAATTGATCTACTGGATAGAGAGAGTGTGTGTGAAAGGGAGCTGAAAAAGGCAGACAAAGAACATGAAGAGACACAGAGAGGAAGCAGAGATTAAGAAAGAAAGATCATGAGAATCAGGAAAAGAAGAGAGACTGAATGAGACCAAGAAAGACAAGGCCATTCCTCTGGTTCCCCTTAAACACCCTATGGTCAGAAGGCTTTCTAGCAACACACACACACACACACACACACACACACACACCAAGGCTGTCACATTTTAGAACACCATTAGGAAAGTGACATCCAGCTGAAGGAGTCCCTGTCCAATGACCCCAACTGACACTCCTGTCTGACCCCTCACCTCAAAGGGCCTGTCCTCCCTGTCTTGAGTGACAGATGCTCCCTCTCTCTGATGGAAGTGGGGCTCTAATTGTGCTGAGCACGGTGCCACGGATGCCCGGGCAGCTTGTGTCTCTCACTATCATTAGCTTTCTTACCAGGCTCTGAAGCCTTCCGCTGCCACAACAGTAATTACCAAGAGATTAGGCAGGCATTAAGCACTCCTTAATTTGACACATTGCAATGATCTCCATTCAGACTTTCTGCTCGAATAACTCTCAACAAATATTGCAGAGGCTACCAAAATAAACAGAACCCTGTGTTTGCACAGCTGAGGCCCTCTTCCTGCTTCTTCAAATGCCATCAATTCCAGGTAGGGGAAAGATGGGGGACAGGGTGTGGATGAGTGGGCAGAGCCAGGTTGGGAGGGGCAAGGAAGAGGTGTCACCTACCATGGGGCCCTAAGACAGCCTGAAAACCCAAGTCCACACATTGGAAGGATATCAGTAAGACACTAACCTATGGCATGCTACAATTGATAGCGATTTAATAGGGCCCATTTTTTAGGGCAGTAGTTACACAGGAACCTAGTAAAGATAATCAGTATTTATATAAAAACCACTGCATTAGGCAAAAGTAATAATTACAGTGAAGGGAGTTATATTGTTGTTGCTGGATTATTTTAGTGGGTTATTAGCTCAGATATTATTCATTAAGTAATGCAATGGAAAACTCACCATTAATATGGCAATAAATCTCAATGGGACCCATCGCATGGAAGATAGGCTCATTCAGTAATTACAATGCATTAGGAGTTCAATATTCCCTTTCATGCATTTGTTTCATTTCCCCCACTCCCACCCCAACAGCCATACATGCCACATGCATGTGCATGCATACACACACACACACACACACACACACACACACACACAACTAACCTAAATTGGGGGTAGCTGGAAAGGCAGAGAAGAATAACATGATGTGAAAAGTACCACATCCAGCATCTTTCTGCATCTTTCCTAGGCAAGCTACAAGAGAATAAAAGAATATCCATAAAAAGTAGAGATGAACTTTCAGAGAAAGTGGCCAGGAACTGAGCCATGAATATAAATGTTTATGGGAGGAGAATAAGTTAACAGTGTTATTAGATGAGACAAGAAATCCAGCCACCAAATAATGAGATAACTGGAATTCTTCCATCACAGAAAGGTAAGGAAAGCTGTTCCAAAGTCAAAAACCAGAATCAGAGCAGAGTCATTTTAATTGGGCATTCCCCACCCCACAAAGATGTGCCGACCTGCCACGCAGCCCTCACGTGCAGAAGCCTTCTTCCCAGCGTGGCTGGAAGTCTCTGGTCAGCACCTAGATCTAGAAAGCCATCATGACCAGATCGAGTTCTTGCCTTCAATACCGGGGTTCTGGCTGCTATAGAATTGTGATTCAGGGGGGCCTATGGTATTTCTTCCCTTCTGCATGAACATCAGTATCAAACTTCTTTGTAGATGAAGAACACAAATAGTAGAATAGATTGAGCAAGAAGTTCCCATTTGCAACTTTAACTAATCATCTCAGCCTTACATATGCCTCTTCTCCAGTGTTCTCTCAACCAGGGAGGATGGCCATTGAATACCAAAGTACTGTTGAAGTGTGAAGAGTAATACCTTAGATCAGAATCAGCAAAATATACCCCATAAGCCAAGTCCTGCTCATAATCTGGATTTTTGTTTTTTGTGTGTTCTATTTTGTTTTTTGGGACCAGAGATTGAACCCAGGGACATTCTATCTCTAAGCTATACCCCTATTTTATTTTTTATTTTGAAACACAGTCTCACTAAATTGCTGAGGGCCTTACTAAGTTGCTGAGCCTAGCCTCAGAACCTGGGTTCCTCCTGTCTCAGCCTCCCAAATACTAGGATTACAGTCATGTGCCAAGGCATTGGACTTCACAGACTTTTTTAAAACCAAGTTTTAGTGGAACACAACCACATCCATTAATTTACATATTATCTATGGCTACTTTCACACAACAAAGATAGACCTCATAGTTGCAACAGAGAGGGTTTGTCCTACAAAGCCAAAGATATTTACTCTGTGGCCCTTCCTTTAAAAAAAAAAAAGTGGCCAGGCATGGTGGCGCACGCTTGTAATCCCAGCATTCAGGAGGCTGAGATCCGGGTTCTCGGCCAGCCTCAGCTACCTAGTGAGGCACTCCACAACTTAGTGAGACCCTGTTTCAAAATAAAGAATAAAAAATAGGGCTGGGGGTATAGCTCGGAGGTAGAATGCCCCTGAGTTCAATCCCCAGTACTGCAAAAAAAAAAAAAAAAAAAGTGTGCTGAAAGATGGGTGAATAAATGAATGAATGATCAAGTCCTAGATTTATATGGATTCATACATGTGGGAATGATTTTACCCAATAGTGATAGTGGTATCTAAAAGTGTCTAAAGGTGTATCATAAGGCTATGTTCTCTCCTTTTTAGTACTTTTCAAATGGCTGAGAGCAAGGCATAGATGGGAAGCTTACCCGATTTTCAAATAATGTGAACACAATATGGATGATAAGAGCCAGGAATGGTGGGGTACGCTTGTAATCCCAGCATTTGGGAGGCTGAGACCGGAGGATCCGAGTTCTCGGCCAGCCTCAGCTACCTAATGAGGCTCTCTGCAACTTAGTGAGACCCTGTTTCCAAATAAAGAATACAGAATAGGGCTGAGAGTATAGCTTGGAGGTAGAATGCCCCTGAGTTCAATCCCCAGTACCGCAAAAAAAAAATATATGGATGATAAGTATATTGGATGACAATCCAATATTCAAATTAATCTTGACAAGAGAACAAGAGACTAAGTCTAGTCAAAGGAAAAACAAAGGGGCAAACATGAAGTCCTACAGTTGAATCCAACATATCAACTTGGCAAATGTAGAATGTGGGTAAGGTGGGGAGGGCCTCAGCAAGAGCATATAAGAAAGTGACTAAGGTTTTCCAGTCACATTACCAAGACAGTGGGTAAGGTAACCACCAGATAAAGCTTATTCCTAAGCTAAGATGTCTGATACACAGAACAAGTATGATAAATGTCATTTTTGTACTTGCAGGTAAAATCTACTCTGTGTAGTCAAGCTATACCAGACATATTGATTCTTATAACAAGTATACAGTCATTAAGAATTTCTGAGGATTTACCTCAAGCGCAATGACATGTTTAACTTTCATTATCTCTTTTAATTTTGTATATTTTAACTTTAAAATATGAAGTAGAGGCTATTACTTACCCCATTTTGTAGCCAAGGAAATTATGAGAAGGTAATGAAGTCAGTAAGTGGTGAGACCAGGAATTAAACCCAGACAGTACAGCTTGAGAGCATTCATCTCAGCCACCAGAGGCCCTATGTCTTTCCTCCTCTGAGAATGTATTTTGAGGTGGTCACTGGAAAAATCAAAATGTCTCCAGAGGTGAGTTACCAAGCTAGTACAGGAAAATTAAACACTTTTTATATGAAAAATAAGGTTGAGCTGGGCTTGGTGACACACACCTGTCATCCTAGAACTTGGGAGGCTGAGACAGGAGAATCACAGGTTCTAGGACAGCCTCAGCAACTTAATGAGACCCTCAGCAACTTAGCGAGACCCTGTTTCCACATAAAAATAAAAAGAGCCAAGGGGTGTAGCTTAACAGTAAAAATGTCCCTGGGTTCAATTCCCAGTACCAAAAACTAAAAAGTAAAAGAAAGTAGAGAAAGGTGAGACATTTAGTTTGGAGGAGGCTTCTGAATGTAAAAGCACAACTAAGTTGAACTGCAGCCACCTCTCCCTACAACAGACCTATACCTGCCAGTGCCTTCCAGCTCCTCACACACATTGTCGACTGGTCAGTGTGGCAGGGTAGGCTAGCTCCTCTAAGAACTCATCTAACTCTCTGGATGTTGTGCCATAAGTACTTATTTCTTCCACAGGTCATAGCTGTAGGAGGTAGAAGCAGAGGTCTTCCTACACAAAGCTCTTCAGAGGCCCAAGCACCTTCCATCTTGAAGCTCCACTCTTCTATTCAGAACCGGTCTCCTTCATCAATACAAAAAACGAAAAGTTTGGCTCACACAGGGGAAGTTTTAGGGGGCAGGCACCCATCACACCTGCTCACATCCTACTGGCCAACTTCAAAATGCTAGGAAGTCTGGACAAATGGACTGGTTGAGTTCCCAGAAGAAAAGGAGAGAATGGATGTCATACTAGCTTCTTTCCTATAGTCAGTGAGCATTCCCAGTTCAGGGGTCCACCAATACCCACCCCTCAGCTCCTAACAATGGACACATCTCTCTGCTGGGACCCTCAGATATAAGATGACCAATAAGTTAGTCTTCAGTTTTGATGAATTAGCAAAGATATGCAAAACATCTAGCCACAATATTCAACAGGTGAATTAAATGCTCTAGAGTTCGAGCACAAAGATGAGAGAAAGCAGAAAAGGTTTCAGGGCAGAGTCTCAGCTAACAACTAGAAATTTAACAGGTAAAAAAGCAAACAGAAGAGCTTGCTTGTCAAGGGTGAAGAAACAGCGTGAAGAAATGTGCAAAGGCATGGGTGTGCCTGGCAGGTTCGGGGCACATGATTGGTTTGAAATGACAATCAAGGGGCATTCAAAACATGTGGTTCGACGCAGGGTAGATTGTGTTGAATCATGGAGGTCATGATGGAAAACTTTCACTTTATTTTGAATTCTGTAAAGAATGGAAGAGGCCGGGGTCATCAAATCTAGGGTTGAAAGGTCAGACAGAAGGTTGAAAGGCTAATGGCAGCAGGACAAGTTAGTTAACTGTTTAGTTACATGCTCGGCTAATTATGATGGGCAATATTCAGGGGATAACTTTATCCAACTTCTTTATTACTTTCCAAAATGTAATGAGACCATTTTTTATCAATGGCATCCTTCATTCACAGCTGATTTAGAAGGAAATATGTCAATATAGATACACATTCAGAACCAGAATTTCAACACAGTTCTGCTGACTTTGAACAGGGTACCACTCTCACCCATCCACAGTTAGATTCTACTAGGCCCTCACACGGGAATAATTTAACCTCAAAAATCTGCTCCTCTGCCACTTTTGTTCATTACTTCTGGTCCCACTCACTGCCTCTCAATTGTGCCAGTGGGACTCATAAAAGCTCCTTCTACTGTATCCAAAGATAGACATGTTGGTGGCTTCTTTCACACTCCCTTGTGTGGGCAGGACTCTCCATAGTCCTATTCTAGCTTGAGACTAAAGATATCTAGGCCTTTTCTACTCTCCTTAGACTTCAAACACAAAAGTGGCTAGAAGAGAGGATCATACTAACTTCCAGCCAGGATCTGGACCCCACTCTGGTTCTCTCCTGCCAGGCCCCAATCCTTTATAGTGGGGTCTATACGGTGCTGAAACTTGGCACATGGTATTTACTCTAGTCTCCCTGCATACCCCCCCCCCGCAAATTGCACTCCTATCCCATCCTTCACCTAAAAGTCCCCTTCGCCCCCAATTCCCAGGGCTTGGTAGGGACTTTGACCCAGATATGGTTCTGCTCTGTCTTTGGTTTAGACTCTTGTCCTAAGAGAAATAGTACAAATGGCTTTCATTTCTGTGTGCTACCTGACAGTGTGCTTCACAAAAAAGATGGGGGAACAAGCTATACCAACCTTCCCCTGTGGCCATGGAGTTCAGAGGGGGAGAAAATGGACAGAGCTTAGTCACGGCACAGTTTGGGTGAGTATGTAGGGAAGAGTGGAACAGTAGTGTGGGCGAGCTGAAGTTACAAAGGTTTTTCTGTTGTGAGAGTTAGAAAACTGATCTAGGAGTGAGTTAAGGGGGAAAACAATCTTTTGTTTGTTTGTTTGTTTGTTTGTTTGTTACTGGAGACTGAACCCAGGGGCATTCTACCTCCAAGCTACACCCCTAGCCCTTTTTATTTTTCATTTTGAAACAGTATTACTAGGTTGCTAGGAGTCTCACTATTGCTGAGGCTAACCTCAAACCTGCAATCATCTTGTCTCAGACTCCCAAGTCCTGGGATTACAGGTGAGCACCACCACATCCAGATGAAACAAACAAACAACAAAAAAAAAAAACCTACTTTTTGAGAGCCAGACTAAATGCAGTACAGAAGAGTATATGTCTCTTTAGAAATGAATATTATTGTTCAGGGAATTAGTAAGAGAAGGAAAATCAGTTCAGACCCACTGTGTGGCAGAAGACAAGGTAGTGCTGCCAAAAGTAAAGGGAATTCGAGCATACCCATACCCCAGATCTGTGTCCTTGAGCAATTATTGAAATTCATTTAGCTTTAGCTTTTCCATCTATAAAATTCAGAGAGACAGAGGAACTGAGGATGGCATCCTTGAGAAGTGTTCTGTAGGAGAAGGAATGAAGAATGCAAAATGCCAAGATAGTGTCTTCAGTGTATGCGTGGAGCTACAGAAAATCGATCTAGGCACAAGCAGAAGCTGCAAGCAGACAGATTTCAGCCCCCGAGAAGGAACACCTTTCCAGCTATGCAGCCACCAAACAATGAGATGGGATATATCTTGAGGTTGTCAGTTCCTCATCGCTGAAGGTAACCAGAGAAAAGCAGGACAGGCATGTTTCAGGGATGATGGTAGAGGAATTGAACAGAGTATTGAAGTAGATAAATCCTGACATTTCTCCCTGCCCAGAGATTCCGTGATTCTGAATTTTGCCCTCACTCAGTGAGGGTACAGGAGGCCAAACCCTCTTGAACAGATAAACAGCCACTCATTGGTGCCTGGAAACGGAGGGCCTGACTAGCCAAAGGCCAAAATGACCTCAGTCACAGCTTCCCCTGGTCCAGTTCTGTGCCTACATTCGATTCCATCTGACGGTTCTTTTTGTAGCGGACGAGAAGGAAGGCAAATCACTCAGGGCTTATTGTGCCAGTCTCTGTAAGTGGAAAGGCTTGATCTAAGCACGCCCCTGGGCTGCCAGAAAAGCCTCAGCTCTTAAATAGTAATGAGATCTATCGCTGTCCTTAACAAATGCATCTTCCCTGAGTGCTAAGTAAACCGTCTCCATTTACAGTGCCAATATCCGCGTGGGTCTTCCCTGCCTCTCAAGCAGCCTTAACAGATTGCAATTGGCTGGCAGTCCCGGTTCCTGTGCTCAGTAAGAGCTGTCAATGGGCATGTCAATAAGATTCTGGGGCTATTGATCAGCATAGGCATTTAGGGGTCACTGGTCGATGAGAACCCTTGCCAAGAGATGTAGAAAATGATAGCTTTCAGATAAAGGCAGCAAAGTGAGGCTCCCGAAGGAGAAATAATATAGCTCAATTTCCCCTGTCCTGCTGCTTGTCAATTTCCCTTGGTTTTCTTGAGTGGGGGAGGAGCAGTCAGGGATGGACAGGGAGAAAGGAAGGTGGGGAATGCAGGCAGCAACTGAAGTGTTTGACTAAAAACATCTCAGGGAACAAAAAACCAACAGCCACAATAAAACCACGCATACCTCTCAGGCCACTGTCTGCATCAAAAGAACAAAGAAAAAGACCCCAAAAGGCAGTGCTTCCCAAAGAGGTGGACTTGGAGAAGGAAGGTGACGATAACGATCCAGAAACGGGTTTTGATGGAATTGCAAAACCCAGTTCAATAGCTGTGTGCTGGCTCCAGCTATTAAGTGTTCAACTGGAGTGGCCCAATCTTCATCATGTCATTTGCTATCCCAGGCTGATCTTCATTTTGAGTGGAAGGGAAAGCCAAGTATCCTTTGAGGCAGTATGACTCAGTAGTAAAACAAAGCCTGTGTTATAGGCTAAATTTTGTTCTCCCCAAACTCATGTCAAAGCCCCTGTAACCTTAGAATATGACTATATTCAGAAACAGAATCTTTAAAGAGGTGATTGAGTTAAAATGAGGCTATTAGGGTGGCATTCTGACTGGTGTCCTTATAAGAAAAGAAAAGTTGGACACACAGAGACATCAGAGAGACACATGCCCAGAGAAAGGACCAAGTGAGGTCACCAGAAGGTAGCTGTCTGCAGCCAAGGAGAGAGGCCATAGGAGATATCAAACCCACCAATATCGTGATCTTAGCTATTTAGACTTCAGAACCATGAGATAGTATGTGTTGTGTAAGCCACCTGTCTGTGGTATTTCATTACAGCTGCCCTAGCAAATTGGTACAGTGTGTTGAAGCAATATTACCTATGAGAGTAGGATGAGATAGCAGACAAGATGCTAATTATTTTTGCCCATTTGGCGCCCCAGAATTTTTACTATTTTCACATTATAAGATAATCACTTATTTTATCAATTTCAACCATGGCCTGACAATGCAAATTAATGACTCAATTTACAGATAATTGATTTGCATGGAAATGTCCAGTGTTTGTGAACACAACATTTTAAAACTGTTCTTTCATTTACTTCCTAGTCCTAGGATCATCCCAATGACTGTATTGTTTACTGTATGTCAAAGTCCATTTATTCATCATTTCAAAAGATATTTCTTGTGAAATGAGAGATGATGGTGGCTTAAAAGTAAGATGGAGGGATGACTGATTAAATATATACATTTCGTGCCAGGCATGATGCTGCACGCTTGTAATCCCAGTACTTGAGAGGCTGAGATGGGAGGATCCAGGTTCGTGGCCAGTCTCAGCTACTTAGTGAGGCTCTCCACAACTTAGTGAAACGCTGTTTCAAAGTAAAGAATAAAAAATAGGACTGGAGGTGTAGGTTGGAGGTAGAATACCCCTGAGTTCAATCCCCAGTACTGCCAAAATAATAATAATAATAAATAAATATATACATTTTATTTGCTTGATTCTAGTGACACAAAAATGACAGCAAAAACAAAACAACAATTTGTTAAACCCACAAAGAGAACTCAAGAAGAAGTCAAGCTAAAAGAAATATTAACAAAATTTTGGAGGCAGGGAAGTAAACAAGTAAGTGATAAATGAAATAACAAATAAGAGACAGCTGAACTCATTGGGTGCAGTGGTGCACGCCTGTAATCTGAGTACTTGGGAGGCTGAGAGAGGAGGATCACAGGGTTGAGGCCAGCCTCAATGACTTAGGGAGACCCTCAGCAACTTAACAAGACCCTGTTTCAAAATAAAAATGGCTGGGGGTATAGTTCGAAGGTAGAAGGTCCCTGAATTCAATCCCTACTACCAGAAAAGAAAAAAAAGATGATTCAAAGCATCATGAAAGAGCAAGATCAAAACAAAAACAAGGAAACAAATAGAAATGAAAAAACGAGATGTGTAACAAATGAAGGCCCTGTAAGGGAGAAAGGAACACTTTTAAAAGAAAATTAAAACTAATTAATTACTTCAAAAGGATCAGAGAAGATATTACACTCATGAAACAGGAACAGGGAACTATTCAAAAATTAGAACATGGAGATAAGTTCTCACCAGCATAGATGGTCAGCTTCTCCCCCTACAATCAGTCTGGGGAAACAAGAGAGCTAGTGCTTCTCAATATATCACATTCATTGGAATTACATAGGAGGATTGTGAAACCTTTCACTTTCACTGTTTGTGAGAACAAAGAGTGCTGGTCCCACCCCCAGTGGGTCTGTCTTCAGGATAATATCAGGATGGTGATGAGTGCTATTGGAATGAGGAGTGAGAAAAAAAGATATGAGTTGGGTAGCTTCCCAGGACATTGTCATGGTTTGGACCTTAAATGTTCCCCAAAGGACCATGTGTTGAAGGCTGGATCCCTAGCTAATTATGCTATTTGGAGGTGGTAGAATCTTTAAGAGGTGGGGCCTAGTGAAAGAAAGTTAGGGCACTGGGGACATGACCTTGAAGGGGATACTTGGACCTCAACCCCTGTTTCTGTCTTTTTGGTTCCTGGTTGCCATGAGATGAGCAACTTTGCTCTACTGTGTGTCCCGCCCATGAGGCTCCTCTCCTCTACAGGCCCAAAGTGATAGAGCCACACAACCATGGAATGAAGCCTTTGAAGCCATGAGGCAAAATAAATTTTTACTCCTCAAGAAGTTGATTATCTCAGGTATTTTGCCACAGATACAAAGAGGTGACTAACACAGACATTTACTCCCCTCCCAGAAATTCTTTGTTCTAAGAATTTAAAGGTAAAGCTGTTGGACAGAGAAGGTAACTATAGAGTGGAGGTAATTGGGAGTGATCAGCAATAATTCTATAGTGCTTGAGTTCTTTAGCCTGAGGTCCCTTGCCTACCTTCTCCTTAAGCTCAGTAAGTAAGACAGTGTAGAGGACTCCAGCCCCAACACCCCACAAAGGAATGTAAACATCCCCGAAGGAACTTGAACTGATAGATCAAAAATAACCCACAGGCCCAGACACCTGAAGATTACAGGCACTTTAAAGAAAGACAGCTAAGTAAACAACATCTGTCATCTAAAGTAAAATGATTAGAGCAGGCAGACCAAGATTTTCAAGGAAGCTTAATGAATAGACTTAAGGATGAAAGGAAAAGGATACCATTGTGAAACATAAACATGAAATCATAAGGAACCAAGTGGAAATATTACATATGAAAATATGATTGTCAGTATGAAGAATCAAATATGGAATAACCTTTATGAAGAATACATCTGAAAAATGAATTAAGGAGCTGCAAGACTTAGTTTAAGAACTTGTCCAGAAAGGAAAAGGAGATGGAAAGTTATTTTTTTTAAACTAGGAAACAAGTGGTCACTAACTAAATAGAAATGAGGGGATATAACAGAAAAAAATTAGAATCAATAGTGAAAATATGAACCAAATTTAAAATTATGGAAATGTCAAGCATTGTTCAGGGTGGGGAGCAATGTGAACTCAGGCCTACTATTGGTGGGATACAAACTCTGCACTAAACATGCCAAAGTAAAGGTAAATAATAAAATTTGCATCCCAGCAATTCTACCACTAAGATATACCTTAGAAAAATTCTCAAGGGCATACACCAGGAGATATGTAAAAGAATGTTTATGACAGTGTTACTCTTCCTAGGAAAAGCCTGGGGAAAAAAATCAAATGTCCATCAACAGTGTAATGTATAAATAAATCATGATATATTCAAACAATAGAATATATAGCAATGAAATCATTAAGAAAACAAACAACAATAAATGCTGATGAGGATGTGCGGAAATAGGAACTCATATATTGTTAGTGGGATTGCAAATTAGTGCAGCTGCTATGGAGATCAGTGTGGAGATTCCTTAGATACTAGGATTGGATCCACCATATGATCCAGCCATACCACTCCTGACTGTCTTTCCAAAAGGACTGAAATCATATTATAGTGACATATGCATATCCATGTTTTTAGCGGCACAATTCACAATAACCAAGTCATGGAACCAACCTAGGTGACCATCAACAGATGAATGGATTACAAAACTATGGGGTGTACACATAATGGAATTCTACTCAGTAATAAAAAAAAGAACAAAATTATGTCATTGGCAGGAAAATGGATGGACCTGGAGAACATTATGTTAAGTAAGATTAGCCAGTCACAGAAAGTGAAGGATCCTATGTTTTCTCTCATATGTGGAAGCTAGGGAGTAATTGGGACATCAGAGGTACTCCAGATACAGAAGAGAAAACCCAGTGGAGTGATGGAGGGGGCCTAGGGGAGGGTGAAAGGAAGGGGGCAGGAAGAACTAATGGATGAAACACTTCCATCGGCATTACGTACATGTATGAGAATACCAACGCCAGTCTCAGTATGGTGCACGGGGAAGGGAGGCAGGTGAGAGGAAGCTGCAGGGAAGCTCACCAAGTGCTGTGTGCACTCTGAACTACATTATGATGTGAGAATACAATGAACCAATAAAAGTATATTTAAAAAAAAGAAAGGAATTACAGATTTACTTATTAACATGAATAGATCTAAATTAAGCACATATTTTGAAGAAAATAATATAGCATTATTCCATTTATATCAAGGTCAAAATCAAGCAAGACTAAGTAGTATGTTGAGGAATATATATTAGGCTGAAAAAATTATAAAAGCAAGACATAATCAAAACAAATTTAAGATAGTCCTCATTTCTAGAAGCAGGAGAGTGAGATAAGGCAGGAAATCCACACAGGGTGTTTCTGAGTAGTTGCTGATATTCTATTTTGTGATCTGGGTGGGGTTTTTATTGCATTCATACTACATACACCTGTTTTTCATAAACTTACAACTTGAATGCTATAATAAAGAGTGGTGATAAATTTTCTAGAATTAAAGAAATATAGAAGACCTCAGATGGAATGCAGGAAAGGGGGTGAGCAGATCAAACAGAAACTGAAATAAGAGGTGACAAATCGTAACATAAGAGTCATTGTTGAAAATGTACATGAGTTAAACTCATCAATCAAAAGATAAAAAGTTTCAGATTGGGTTTTAAAACTTATCTAGCAATACAATGTCTATAAGAAACATACACAGAGCAAAAAGAATAGAAAGGTTGAAATGGAAAAAAATTGAAAAAAAACCCTCATAAGCATGAGGTAAAATAAAGCTAGGTTAACAGAGTGAATATTGGACAAAGTAAAATTGAAGACTAAAACAGTACATCCTAAGGAATTAAAAATATATCATATGTTAAGCATCTTAAACATAAGCATACCTAACAATACAATCGCAAAATACTAAAAGCAACGACCGACATAAATTAAAACAAAAAGATAAATAGCCCCTTCCCCAAAGCAGATAGATCAAGGAGACAAAATAAATTATTGGAAATGCAGAAGATCAAAACAGCAGAAACTATAAATTTCAGCACTTTTAGGACTCTACACCAAATGAATAGACAAACTGCATTATTTTAACTATAAACAGAACATTTAGAAATTTAAATTGTAAACCAGGTGTGGTGGTGCACACCTGTAATCCCAGTCCTTGGAAGGCTGGGACAGGAAGATGGCAGGTTAGAGACCAGTCTCAGCAACTTAACAAGACCCTCAGCAAATTAGCAAGGCTCTGTTTCAAAGTAAAAAATAAAATAGTGCTAGGGATGTAGCTTGGAAGTAGAATGCCTCTGTGTTCAATCCCCAATACCACAATAAATAAATAAATAAATAAATAAATAAATAAATAAATAAATAAATAAACAAACAAACAAAATATTGAGCCATAAATGAAACCTAATAAATTACAAAAAATCCATATTTTAAATTCTTAAATCATAATGCAATAAAATTTGATATAACAAATCTTTTTTAAAAATTCCAAATAGTATATTTTCATTGAGTTAAAATTTGATATAATGAATAGAATAAGAACTATTTAGCACTAAATAGTAAGAATATTATAATAATAATAAATGTCAGCATCTATGGTTTAAAATTAATATTTATAAGGAAATTTATAAATTCAAATAAATGTATTAGGAAATAGGAAGAATAAAAAATAAGAAGCCTAAGGTTTTGACAGAAGTTAGAAATGAGGAATTGATTAAATTAAGGAAACAAGAAAGGAAATAGTAAAAATAAGTGTATTCTTCATGTTCTAGTCAAGATAAAGAAATTGTGTGTGTGTGGAGGGGGGGTAATGAGGATTAAAACCAGGGGAATTCTACCTCTAAGCTCCACCCCCATCCCTTTTTATTTTCAAACCTTCGATCCTCCTTTCTCAGCCTCTCAAGCACTGGGACTATAAGCATGCACCACCAAACTCAGCTAAAACCAATAATTTGAATAGGGAATGCTTGAAATAAATAATTTTGAACCATTTGCAAGAACTTAATACTGTAGTCAAGATAAAAAGAGAACCCTAAAGAATGTACAAGGGCTAGAGGAGAGTACGTATGGAAGTCACAAAAACAAAGAGGAGTTCCCCCTCAAGTCGGGATTCAGAACTCACTAGAGAGGGTGGAGTGGCAGTCCATTAGACACTAGAGATATTCTATAGGTTTCCTGGGCCACAGTTTGCCTCATCTAGTTAGCCAATGTTGGCCAGCATAGAACCAAAGGCCCAGATTATCCTTGCCAGCCATGATGGCCTTCATCCCATATCATCCCATGTATCTGTGAACCAATGTGAGGATACTTCCAACTTGCAAGTATATGATTACAATAATACCTTCAAGGTCCGGGGAAATAACCCACTGGGTGGGGCTGTGAATGAACTAGGCTCCCTGGGAATTAAACTTCAGCTAAGGCTCCATCTATTACCTGGTTACCGTTACCTTAGCTGCCCTTTGGTGTGCCAGAGTCACATTTTGGGTTCCCCAAAATTAGCAAGCAGGAAACTCCCCATCAGGGGGACGAAAAAACTGAGACTGGCAGGCAGGAAACCAGCCACTGAGATAACAACAAAACCTGCAAAGTAGCTGCCGAGGAGGGTGCCACTGAGCCAACTTCCAGTTCCTGTGTCTCTCTGAGGCATCTAACACACTTGTCCCTTTTCTGCCCATCATCTATCTAGTTAGCATGGTGCCATCGATGAGGTGGAACAGCACCACGTTTTGTGGAATGTTGAGATGACTGAAATTTCAGAAGACCATATCATGGCAAAGAGCAGGAGGACTGACAGAGCCCTGAAGCAACACCGGGAAGATACATTCTCGGCACTACTGGGTAAAAGCAAACTGCTGTTGGTGGTCCTTTCACATTGGTATGGGACAAAAAAGCATTAGCCACATCCATAACTGCACACCTACTGCCGGGAACTGAGCCGATTTGCTCCAGTAAAGACACAGCAGAGTCTACAGCTGCATTTAGACCACCACCTGAATCAGTTTATTCTCCAAAACCCATCCAACTGCTACACAGGCCAAGCAGGTGAATTGAATAGGAATGCGATCGTTATTACCACTACTGTTTCTTTCAGTGCCTGGATGACGGCATAAATCTCTGAAATTCCCCCCCTAATGCAATGTTGCCTCTGATTTATCACCTTGGTATGGAAGAGGCATTCCAGAGGTATCCATTTAGCCCTTCCAACCAGGATGGCCCTCATCCCATATGTCTGAGGGCCAATGTGGAGACACTTTCAGTCTGCAAGTATACGACTACAGCAATACCTCCAAGGCCTGGAGAAACAACCACTGGGTGGGCTGTGGATCAACTAGGCTCACTGAGAATCAAATTTTAGCTGAGGTGCCATCCATTTCTTTGATTATACTAACTCCCATTTTAGTGGGTCTAGATAACATTTCGCATTCCCAAGAATTAGCATCGGTTCATAGCCAATGTCTAGTAATCTCCAAAAGTTTTGTGTATTTTTTCTCCTAACACATACTCATTCAAGCCAAGGGTCCTCGCATCCTTCTGCTTAAGCTTGGAAGAAGACTGACAGCATCTACTTGTGAAATGCAGCAGGTCCTTCCTCGGGGGGACCTCGTGCCCTCCGCAGTCAAGAGGCTCTGTGTCTGTGCATTTACTTAGGCCAAGTGAGGTGTTTAGTCACGTTTTCTTCTGTGTATAGATCCAGAAATACTGTGGCTAGCTTCCATTTATTTCATTTGAGGATACCTGTGATTAGGCGGCTCTCACCAAAGATCTCAGATGTGAGATTCAGATCTCCTCAAAGAGGTTGTCATTACAACCTACTAGATGGTGGAAAAGTTTACTGGGTCATCCTGAGCTAGCTGCACCACACTTACTGGGCAGAGATGGTAATCAGGAAAATATAGGACAGAACTGCCGCCCAGGAGAACCTCCCCTGGACCAAGCCTGGTGAACAAGAAGCTGCCCAGTGGAATATTGCCGTTGGTCTTCCCACAAGCTGCTCATGGCAGTTGCTGCTAAATCCATCATCACCAGAAAGCCAGCTGGAGCAGCCGTGAAGCTAACAGGACAGGGCCTGCCAAAGTGCCATCAAAACTTGCTGGGGGTGAGTTCCACCAAGTGTCCTGAACAGCAGCTGAGCGCCACAAAGGCCAGTGGGAAGACAGAAGGAGCCCAACCAGGAAGAGAAGCCCCTTCCTCCTGCAGTGTCCTTCAGCACTCTCGACTCATAGTTTTCCATTGTGCCAGCCAACCGAATTAGATGGTGAGGTCTCACCCCAGGCAATGGGGGTGACACATGGGCTAAAGGATAAAAAGGAGCTCTGACTGCCGTGTAGTGTGCTTGTCCCCATTTATGGTGTGCATGCACCCTTCTACGCAGAAGTAAAGTACCTGGCCAACTTACTTTTGAATTCATGAGTATTTATTTAATACTCCCCTAAAATCTGTTTCTAACAGGAGGATATCAGGTTTAAGGCTAGTCACAACTTATTGAGACACTGTTTCAAAATTTTAAAAAATTAAATAGGGCTGAGAGTGTACCTCAGGGGTAGAACACCCCTGGGTTAAATACCCAGTTTTTTAAAAAAAAGGTTTCTCAGAGAGGCAAAAAAGTTAAACCGCCACATAAATGTAACAAAGGTAATAGAGAAAATTAACTAATCAAAAGAGGTTTGTTGCCAGGTGTGGTGGTGGCACATGCCTGTAATACCAGTACATGGGAGGCTGAGGCAGGAGGATTGCAGGTTTAAGGCCAGCCTCAGCAACTTAGTGAGGCCCTGTTTAAATTTTAAAAATTAGTGCTGGGGGTAGAATTCAGAGGTAGAGTGTCCCTGGGTTCAATCTCTAGTACCACACACACAAACACACACACACACACACACACACACACACACACACACACACACACACGAACACATGCATGGTTGCTTAAAAAGATAAGATATAAGAGTCTTAGGCAAGTTTAATTAAAATAAGAAGAGAGCAAAGACAAAAAGAAATATTCAGAGAACAATAAAAAGATCTTATAAATTTAAAATATAACTACAAAAGATTTTTAAATTAACTGAAGTGTTGGGAAGAAATTCAAGGAAGTTTATTTTCAGAAAGCAGAACAACAGGACTCTAGGAATTTTCTTGCCTACACCTTTCTGATGCTTTTCTCCTGGAATCAAGTAGTTTCATCTCACACATTGCAGACAGTACTCAGCCAGACATCACTTTGATGTCATCCTGTGAATTCTGTTTCTATACTTTGTTAATCTCCAGTTTCCTGGATGCCATTTCTTCATCTGTATGTTTATTCCCTTGCCTTGGTGGATTAAGTCTTTTGGGAAACTTGGTTTCTTGTTTATTTGTTTTAGAACTTGAATGTCTCAGAAAGGATCATTGTACTTGATTTCATAAGTGTTAAGATGTGTTTCTCCTGTCTGCTAGTTCTGACTTCCAAACCCATGTGTAGCCTGTCTAATGTGGTTGCGCCTCTGCATCCCAAGTGTTCTGAACTTCAGTTCCTAGATATATTTGGTGGTTCTGGTTCCATCCTGGGACTTCCTCTTGTATTATTTCTCTGATGATGTCTCTCCCTCGATTTTCTATTTTCTCTTTCAGAACTTCTTGGAGAAGGTGACAATCCTGATGAGAAGTCAAAAGTAAGGAGGGACAGGACTGGGTAGGAAGCACATTTCAAGAAGAGTAACTGCATAACTAAAGGTTCAGGGGCCAGAACACCAAGCAGTTGGATTTAGCCAGAGCTATGGCTCTATGGAATACACCAGTGAAAAATAAAAATGGAAAAGAAGTTTAGAAGACACAATCTTCCAGAGTAACTTAAATGACAAATCACAGAATCGAAGTTTTTATCTGAGGACAATAAGGACTATTAAATGCTTTTGATAGTGGGGTGTAGTATGTGCTGTGGGTATCTCACAGGGTTCTCTTCTACCAGGCCAGTGCCCCTCCTCCAGCTACTGTAGGTAATGACTGCTAATGGCTTATCCCAGGCCTCTCCTTCCCAGGATTTTCTGTGCTTCAGGCAGAGAAGGTCTGTGGCCAGTGATTGACTGCCAGGCAAGTAGACAGCCTCGTCTTCCTGCCTCTGGAGGCAACAGCCTCTTTGGACAATTTATGCTCCAGAGCTCCCTGTGCAATTAGGCTGAGGATGCACTCTCCCTGAAACCACATCAGTGCCTTCTTTCTTCCTCATGCCTTCCTGCTTCTCTCATTCCCTGAGAGGCTCCCCCTAAGAGCAATCCCACAGTCACTCACTCCTGTGGAAATCCCATCTTGGCCTCTCTGGGGAATCCAACCTGAGGTAGAGGAGTGACATGACGAAAGCCACATAGTAGGGATTATGAGTCTAATTGTTGTGCTTAGGATCAAAGGAGCAAGGAGGCTTTGGGTTATAGGAAATCAGTTAGGGGAGATGAAAGGAAAAATGCAAAGGAAAAGGCAGATAAGTGGTCTTCTCTGGAGAGACTCATGCTGATAAAATGTGGCAGATGAGGGAAAGAGGGATGATATAAGATGACAATGTCTCAGGTCTGAGTGACTAGGAGTAATGCAGCCCCACAGAGGGACATGGGGAAATCAGAACAATCGAACCTGGAGAAAGCAACTCCATGTAGAGCTGGCACACAAACCGCATATGCACAACACTTTGCGATTTGCAGAGCTCTCGATGCATCATCTCCTGTTCTCAAAATGCCTCTGTAAGATAGTGTGGTCGATGTTCCCAATTTTTTACTCCTTCTCTCCTTCTTGTGACCTTGAAGTACTGCCCAGTAGAGTAGAGAAATAATACATCTCCATGCCCATTGACGTTGGGCGTGGCCATGTGAGTTACTTTGGCCAATGCAATATAGAGAAATGTGATGTGAGCAGAGGCTTTCTATGGGCTTCTGTAATTTGGCTCGGCTTTTGTGTTTTCATTATCTACCTTCAAATAAACATGCTCCAGGAGAATGAGAAGACATATGAAGCCAACATAACTCTGATCATATCCAAGCCCAGCAGCACCATGGGTATCTAGAAATGAGAAACAAGCACTTATAGTTGCAAGCCATTGCATTGTGGGAATGCTCATTATGCAGCACTATTGCAGTAATAACTGACTAATACAGTTAAAATGCCTATTAAACACATACAACAACTGAGATACATGAAGGTTAAAATTTTGTCCAAGTTCATAGCTCCAAAGAGAGGGTTAACTATCTTTCTATCTACCTATTCAACAAAAAGACTATAAATATCAGCATATTTCACAGCTTAGAAGCCCAGCATTCAAAGGAATAATTTTTAAATGCTTTTAAAAAATAAAGTACTGAGTTTGCTAATAACCTAAGAAATGCATGTTTTCATATATGCTGCCTATTAAGTCTGTTCATATCGTATCAGCAAACATCATGTCGTCTTGGAGAGGTTCCTAGTTTTTCCTGTGAAATGTTTTTCAACGCCTGAGTGAATCAAAATGAATGTAAATGAGGTTTATTAAGTCAACCCCACATGGTGCTGTATTGTCAGCATTTGTAGGGCTGTGACAGGTTAGTTATTGCAGTTTGAAGGAAATGTCACCAACACAGTAGTCTATAGAATTAACTTTAAAAAAATCCTGAGACATTATACACACACACACACACACACACACACACACACACACACACACACACACCAGGATTTTCCACTCTTTCAAGAATCATCTCCTCAGAAGGTGACAGGGGACTGAGCAAGGCAAAGATTTGTTCATTTTTTTTCATCAAGAGTCACTGTCTTACTGCATGACATCTGAGGCCAAGGGTCAGGGTTTTGCAGGTAACTCCCAGGATGCTGGTGGCTACCGTTAATGGACTGTGAAGAGGAAACAAAACAAGGGTGACTAGAGTTGACAAGGAGTGACAGGAGCCAGGGCAGTGGCACCAAGAACCCTCTGCACTCAGAATGAGTGTCAGACTGCTTTGCAGGTAGGGTGGGAGTTGAAGCAAATGGATAAAGAAGCCAGTGAGATGGTAGTGGGGCGCACACCTGTAATCCCAATACTCGGGAGGCAGAGATAGGAGGATCACAGGTTCAAGACCAGCATTAGCAACTTAGTGAGACAGTGTTTCAAAATAAAAAATAAAAGTGACTGTGGGTATAGTCATAGAGAGAATGTCCCTGGGTTCAGTCCCTAGTACCAACAAAAAATAAGAGGAGAGAAAAGAAAAAGAAAGAGAGGGAGGCTCAGGGTGCTAAATGATTGTGTACAATGATTGTGCTTTAGTAACGTCAAGGAGTAACAGTGTCACTTCTTCATTTCTTGTGCTCACTGGGGACAGGCCTCAGGAACAGGCTGGACAGGGGGTCAGTGTTTAGATGACTTGATCGGAGATGTCGGGAAGTCTCTTTCTCTCAGAATCATCACGCTCAGTCAATTCAACAGGAGGCTTCTCTTGTAGAAGAGGTCTCTTCTTACATGAAAATGCCTCCTAGAAAAGGCGAATATGTTAAGCCTTTACTCTAAGAGCCTTGGTTTTTTTGTTTCGTTTTGGGGTTTTTTTGAGGTACTGGGGATTGAACCCAGAGGCATTCTACCTTCGAGCTATACCCCAGGTCCTATTTTTTAGTCTTTATTTTGAAACAGGGTCTCACTAAGTTGCGGAGTGCCTCACTAAGTAGCTGAGGCTGGCCGCGAACCCGGATCCTCCGGTCTCAGCCTCCCAAATGCTGGGATTACAAGTGTGTGCCACCATGCCCGCCAAGCCTTGGTTTTAAACAATACCTTTTAAAGCTGGGTACAGTGGTACATACCTGTAAGCCCAGTACCCAGAAGGCCAGGACAGGAGGATCACAAGTTCAAGTCTAGCCTCAGCAACTTACCAAGGCCCTGTTTCAAAATACAAAATAAAAGGGCCTAGGGGTACATCTTGGAGATAGAATTCCCTGGGATTTAATCCCTAGTATCAAATAAATATAAATAAATAAACAAGCAAACAAAAGATACATTTTCAATGAGACCTCCAGGCTTGTGGCACATGTAGGACAGACATGGGGCCAGAGAGCACTGGGCGAGAATGGGAGGCTGGCTGGAAATCGGTGTGTCTGACTTCTCAGTTTTCTCAGCTAATGTTGTTGAAACCAGGTGTTCCTGCAAGCAGACAGTCCCTGATGGGGTCTGTCTACATCCCATTTTGTAGCTGAATATGAGAGCTATGGACCCCTCCTTCACCCTCTTTTATATAAAGTGCAAGAACCAGAGTGTTGGGAATCCTCAGGTTTAACTGCATTTATACCAGAGAAAGTAAATACCAGAAAAGAAAAGTGAATTTTCAAGCAGATCCAGCTGAGTAGAACTTGGACAAGTTTTCTTCTTCAAACATCTATGTTATTTCTACCACTCCGTACTCTGAATTCTATGTAGGATCCTGTACCCATGTTTAAATTCATCTTGACCACTGCTACAATCAGAAGCATTTATTAAATGACATATATAAGCAGCATGTGCCTGCATGCTATTCTATACAAAATGAGCTTAAAGCATTCATTCATTCATACACACATTCATTCATTCAGAAAACATTAGTTGGCTATACATATTTTCCCTGGCCTTTGGGAACTCACAGATTAAGAAACTCAAACTGGGAAAAATTCTTGAAGACTTAAATGAAAATAACATCATAGAAACAAAGAAGAGAAGGATTCACTCTGAAGATTGATTTTACATGGTAAAGACTAGATGCAATGTAGAAGCCCAGTGGAGACGGTGCAGTCAGGAGGAATCATGTCCCTCCTGGACAAACATAAGAAACCCAAACAACACACCTTTGCTTTTCTAAGTCCTCTAGGAAAGAATCAATCCATCATTGTCAAAAGAAAACAAGTACTTCAGAACTCTGGAAGGCTACAAAGCTGTCAATTACTGAAGTTCACTGGAATCAGGGGCAGAGTATGAACAGCCTCTGCATCAAAGACAATCGAGGCAAGGGAGGGCTAAATTCTGTCCAAGCACCACATTCAGTGGTTGCAATGATTGGGTCCAAGGACAGAGCTGAACTTGATATCTTCCTGTAAAAGGGGGCTTCCAAATAAGAATGCCCAGCCAGCAAGTAGTCCTTCAGGACTCAGTATAAGACAGACTTGAGGCCTCAAGGGCTTGAGGAAGATTTGAAGTTGTACAGGTAACACTGAAGATGCAGAAGGAGATGTATTTTCTGTAGAAAGAAGGTTGATGAGGAAAAAAGAAGGAATCCAAAAGCTGAGATGCAGCAGATGGAGGAGAAACCAGGAGAGGAGTCCAAGAGGAGAATGCATGGTCCGGGAGTTTCCTACCACGAAGCCAAGGAACCGAACCATAGCTGGTGCTACAAACCTCACCGAAGTCATTCATGTCAGCTCCTTCCCCATCAAACATTTTTAGCAGCTTTGCTAATGGTATAAGATGATTGTTTTGAATTTCACTCCTTTCTTCACAAAGATAGCTGAGTGGTGGGAAAAAATCCTGAGCCAAGGTCAGAAGCCTCAGGGCTGATTCCTGCTGTGAGGATATGTCAAAGTCCAGCTGCAGAATTTGGAGGAGTGTCCCTAACATCTAGTTGTCAAGGTTCCCTCATCTAAAATCACAAGTTGCTGTGAGGTTTGATGATGTAATTGGTGTAAAAGCATATGCAAAGTACTATAGGAATAACATGATTCTTTTCAGTACTTTAATCCCTAGAGAACTTGCAAATATGAATGTGAGCAATGAAAAAGCTGGTACACAAAGTAGTAATGAGCATGAGAAGTCTCCAGTGCTCCAGGGTTTATTCTCCACTCACTACCACTTAACTTGCATTTGCTGTACATGCTGTAAATTAACATGTAAATATTAATTCACTTTTAATGCTTGAAAAGCACGATATCAAGGATGAAAGACCATGGGAGCAGTAGGAATTTGGGCACTGCCATTTGACCTAGTTCTATTTCCCTCTCCCTAGCTCTATATTAGTCTTTAAAACTACTGCCCTGAGACCACCGGAGGTGGTTTGTGAATGAGGTCTGGAGCTATTCAAAAAAACCCCATCTCCAGAGCACTCTGTCACTGTCTTGCTTGTCTCCCAGCTCCTGGGAAAAAGCCCCATCCACAACCTTGTTTACCTTCTCTCAGACTCACTCTGCAGAAAAGCCCTATGCCTGGAGCATTTGCAGGGAAGAGTTATCAGCAATTGTTTAGCACTGCAGCTCCTTGAGAACGCAATATAAGTTGGATGCAACCTAAGCTGACCCAAAACTTAAATATCTGGGGAATGAGATGTCCATTGGATTCTTTGGGAAGCTCTGACATATTCCTGGGAATCTAGAACACCAAGTGCAGGGCTACACACATTCCTCAGAAAGAAACCAAAGTTCTCCAATCTCTCCCTTCTGTATGACTTTGAGGTCCTGAACAAGGAGAAAGTTAATGCTAAGAAAGAGTTATAAATGTCCTGAGCATTTAAAGGCATTCCCCAAACCACACAGTTCCTCAGCAAAGGAAGAAAGACATGCTGGTTTAAGTTAAATTTGTTACCAATCATTAGCTTACCACTAAGATAACCTAGCAAATTTCAGCAGTCTTACACAATAGAGAATACATACTTCATAGAATTCATCTAGGGAAGTGATTAAACAAACAGCAACAATAATAACAAAATCAGCAACAAAAGCAAATCCTAATCAGCAAGATCTGATATCTAGAATTTCCACATATTATATAAAATGTCCAACTAATAAGGAAAAATTATAAGAAATTCAAAAAACAGGAAATTATGGCCGATAGATAGGTTTTTTAGAAAACAGTCAATAACCAGTCCTGGCAGCAACAGGCCCAGTACTTAGGAGGCTGAGAAAAGAGGATCACAGGTTCAAGACCAGCCTCAGCAACTTACCAAGACTCTCAAGCAACCTAGCAAGACTCTGTTTCAAAACAAAAAATAAAAAGGGCTGGGGGTGTACCTCAGAGGTAGACTGCCTCTGGGTTCAATCCCCAGTACCAAATAAATAAATAAAGTAAAATATGTTCAATAAAAGCCATCCCAGAGAGAGGTTTGGAAGTTGAATTACCAAACAAATATTTTAAATCAGCTCATATACATATACTTAAAAAACTAAACGAAGTCATCTAGAGAATTAAAGTAAGTTTGACAACAATGTCTCACCAAATAGGAAATATTAAAAAAGAAATTTAAATGACAAGAAGAATCAAGTCGAAATAACGCAGTTGAAAAAATAACAAAACTTCAAAACTTACTAGATATTGAGCAGATTTGAATTCACAGAGGAAAGATACAGCAAGCTTAAATATAGGTGAAATAAAATTATCCAGTCTTAAAAATAAAAAGGAAAGTGAAACGACAACAAAACATTAACAGCATCAGAGGCCTGAGACCTGAGGCATACTACAAAGCATTCCAATATGTGCATTATTGGAGTCTCAGAAGGAGAAGAGAGAAAGAAGAGGTCAAGTGAATAAAGAATTTGAAGAGAGAACAGCCAAAATCTTCCAAAATTTAGTGAGAAACAATCTGTACATCCAAGAAGCTCAATAAATTCTGAATAAACTAAAAGAGATCCTCATGCAGGCACACTATAATCAAACTAAGACAAAAATAAAGAATGAATCTTGAAATCACCAAAGAAAAATGAGTCACCATATACTTGGGATCCTCAATTACATTAACAGCTCTCTTCCCACTATAAGTCATGAAATTTTAAAGGCCAAAAAGCAATGAACCTGCCGGGCATGGTGGCACAAGCTTGTAATCCCAGTACTTGGGAGACTGAGACCGGAGGATCGGGGTTCAGCTGCTTAGTGAGGCCCTCTGCAACTTAGTGAGACCCTGTTTCAAAATAAAGAATAAAATATAGGGCTGGGGATGTAGCTCTGAGGTAGAATGCCCCTGGGTTCCATCCCCAGTACCACACACACACACACACACACAAAAACAATGAACCTATATTGAAAGTACTAAAAGAAAAGCCATCAAACAAGAAAATAATTCTATATTTAGAAAAACTATCATTCAAAAATAAAGGAGAAATCAAGACATCTCCAGATGTCCAGGGTTGAAATCATACAAAGTATGTTCTCAAGTCACAGTGGAATTAAATTAGAAATCAATAACAGAAGGAATTTGGGAGATTTGCAAATAGGAAGAAATCAAGCAGCACTGAACTCCTAAGTAACTGAGTTAAAAAATAAATCACAAGAGAAATTTTAAGATAAATAAAAATACAAATATTATATACCAAAATTTATTGAATCCTACCAAGGCAATAGTTAGATGGAAATTTTTAGCTCTAACTTCCTATTTTATTTTATATGTATTATATATAGACATATATATATATGTATATATATACATATGAACCTAAAAATAAAGAAGGAAATATTAAATTAAAAAGTAGGGTAGAAATTTTAAGATTAGGATGAAAATAAATTAGAGAATAAAAACGTAGAGATCAGAAAATGAATATTTAATGTTTTGAAAGGATCAACAAAACATTAGCCAGACTTGGCAACTAAAATTAGTAGAATCAGGAATAAAGGAAAGGACATCAATATTGACCTTACAAGACTAAAATAATTATAAGGGAATACTATGAACTAATCATATGCCAACAAATTAGACAACTTAGAGAAAAAATGAGCAAATTCCTAGAAATACATAAACTACAAAAACTGAGCCAAGAAAAACAAATCTAAATAGAGCTGCAAGTGAAGTGACTGAATTGATAATTCAACAACTTCAACAAAGAAAATATCAGGCTCAGATGGCTTCACAAAGTGAATTTTACCAAATATTTAAAGAATTAATAGCAACGTCTTTCAAACAATAGGAGAAAATAACGCCAAGCGCGGTGGCACATGCTTGGAATCCCAGAATCTGGGAGGCTGAGACCAGAGGAT
Organism: Graphiurus murinus; assembly: GCA_004027655.1. Taxonomy (NCBI): domain Eukaryota; kingdom Metazoa; phylum Chordata; class Mammalia; order Rodentia; family Gliridae; genus Graphiurus; species Graphiurus murinus. Next base: position 24,230 of record PVLC010008377.1, on the reverse strand, counting down.
CACAGGTTCGCAGCCAGTCTCAGCTATCTAGTGAGGCACTCCGCAACTTAGTGAGACCTTGTTTCAAAATAAAGAATAAAAAATAGGGCTGGGGGTATAGCTCGGAGGTAGAATGCCCCTAGATTCAATCCCCAGTACCACAAAAAAAACAAAAAAAAAGGAGAAAATATTTTCTAACTCATTCTATTAGACCAGTATTACCTTGATACCAAACTTAGGCAAAGATATCACAAGAAAAGAAAGTTAAAGGACAATATTCCTTACAAAAATATATAAAAAATCCTCATCGAAATCCAGCATTATATAATAAAGATTATATACTATGGCAAAAGTCATTTATATCAGGAATGTAAAGTTGGCTTAACATTTGAAAATCATCAATGAATACACCATATTAATAGAATAAAATAAAAAGCCACATTGTCATCTCAACTGACTCAGGAAACGCATTTGATGAAATCCAGTATCGTGTTGTGATAAAACACTCAACAGACAAGGAATAAAAGTTTTCTCTGTCTGAAAAAGGCATCTATTAAAACCCACTGCTAACATCAACCTTAATAGCAAAAGACTGAACCTTTCTCCCCAAGAGCAAAAACAAGACAAGCACGTCTACTCTTACCACTGATGTGTTCTGTGTCCTGGAGGTCTTATCAGGACAGTTGGGAAATAAAAGCTATCCAGATTAGAGAGAAATGAATAAAATTAGTTCCAATTGCAGGTCATGTACTCTCATGTATAGAAAATCCTATGAAATCCATTATAAGTTTATCAGAGCTAATGTACAAGTTCAGCAAGATTGCAACATACAAGACCAGTATACAAAATTCATTTTATTAAGCCAGGTGTGGTGGCGCACGCTTGTAATCCCAGCATTCGGGAGGCTGAGACCAGAGGATCCGGGTTCGCAGCCAGCCTCAGCTACCTAGTGAGGCACTCCACAACTTAGTGAGACCCAGTTTCAAAATAAAGAATAAAAAATAGGGCTGGGGATCTAGCTCAGAGGTAGAATGCCCCTGAGTTCAATCCCTAGAACCGCAAAAAAAAAAAAAAAAAAAAAAAAAAAAAAAAAAGAAAAAGAAAAATCATTTTATTTAACAAACAGAAAATGAAATTAAAAAAACAATTTCATCTATGATAGCATCAAAAACAATAATACACCTAGGAAATAAATTTAACTAACTTCAAACATTTAAAACTGAGAGCTACAAAATATTTTTAAAATAAATTAAAGAAATTCTACATCAACAGAAAGATATCTCATTTTGATGGATCAGATTACTACTATTAGTAAAATGGCATTACTCCTCATATTGATCTATATATTCAATGAAATCCCTATGAAAATGTCAGCCTTTCTTTTTATGTACAAATTGACATCTGATTCTAAAATTTATATGGATTTTCAATATACATAAAATAGCCAAAATAAAAAGAAGAAAAGAAGAAAGTTAAATCTTGATTCAAAATTTAATACATAGCTAAACTCATCAAGATAGTGTGGTACTGGCTAAATCTAGATATATTAATAGATGGAATAGAATGGAGAATCCAAAAATAAATCCTTACACTTATGTCTCAAATAGGCAAGTCTATAGAGAAGAGATAGAAAGATTAGTGGCTGCCTAAGGCTGATGGGGGAGGAAGCTTGAATCGAGGGTGATTGCTAATGGGTTGAGTTTCTTTTGAGAGTGATGAAATGTTGTAAATTTGATTGTTGTACTTGTTTTACAACTATGAGGATATACTAAAACCACCATGTGCACTTTAAATGGGCTACTATTATAAAATGTGAATTAAATCTCTATAAAGCTATTATAAAATAAATGTCTACCAAAACAACACATCGAGAGGGTCTAAGACCTAATAAAGAGAAAAGGATACTCAGAGTCCATGCTTTCAGAAAATCTGATTCTTAAAGAGATCTATTAGGTTGTAGTTTTTCTTCTATGAAGAAAAGTTTCTATTTTACTACTCATAGTAAAGTAGTGGCCCCTACCTTGCATATCCATGTACATGTAAAGCCCAGTCAGGCTGTTCTTCTCTATCCCAAGCCCTTAAATTCACAGGTAACTACTTCTGGCTATTCCGGAATTCTTCCTAGGACTCCACAAGAGCCCCTGTGTTGAATGGTCCAACCTCCTGATCCAGAACTTTCCTCAACACTCAGATTGAGATCTAGAGAGGGCCAGGGGTCAGAGGAAGAAAGAGGGCCTGGGAGTGTGGTTGTGTGACCGGGGCGTTCCTGAATGCAAATGCACATGGGTCCTGGGGAAGAGAACTGGGTGTGAGGGATGGCTGCAGAGAGACTGACAGGAGGGAGGCCAGGCAAGGAAGCCCAGACCTCAAGATGGAAATGCAAAGAACAAGGGTGGACCCCACTGCGCGCTAGTGGTATCCCTAACCAGAGAAGTGGCACACTCAGCAGTGTTTCCACATTTCCTCAGATTTTAATTTCTCTAAGGAAGATGTCTTTTTCAAGCATCAATTTCCAGAATAAATGATCCATCTGTAAAGTAGATAATCAGTTCTAAATCTAGTTTGTTTTTAATCTATCAGGGTTTCTTAAAAAGTCTTATTTATAGTCAAAAAGATTGTAGTATTGTCTCCACTGCTGAAGGAGGAAATCATTCACTGCACGCTGGCCTCTCCCCAGTGCCATAGGACAAACAGGTGGCATTCACAGAGGGCACCCTGCCACCTGCAGGAGGAAGTCTGATTTCCAAACCTCTCCACTAATGCATCCCAGTTGTGTGTGCCCTGCGAGAGCTCATAAAACCAGACTGGGAACTGGCCGATCTCCTTTGCAACACCCACAGAAAGAGTGACAGAGTACAACTCAGAGAGCCCTGAAACAGAACTGGGCCTGAGAGTTGTCAGATTTAGCGCCTCATTTTGCAGCTGAGGAACTCAGTCTAGTGAGGATAAGTGACTCGCCCAAGGTCATTCAGGTGGATGTTAGCAGATTGGGGATGAAGCCTGGCCTCTCTCTCCCTGAAGACATGTGATTTCCAGGCAGGCCTAGATGTCACTAACGGCACACACTCTAATGGCACTCACCCACGCCTGGAGCAGCCCTGGCATGTCTCACACACAAATCAGTAAACCTTCTGCTGTGATCCTGATGAGGAAATTAAATTAGTTACTAATTGGTTAATTGGAGGCAGGCTCTGTAAGGCAATAAGGAACAAATTAAGTTGGAGTGAGAAGCACGTATTTGTTGGGTCTGATCATCATTATCACCTGTGTGGCCCCCCAGCCACTCTGTATGCATCTCCCCTGAGAAAGCCCAGAGAAGGATCTTGTGCCCTTCTGGCTGTCAGAGAAATTGTTCCCTTTTCTTCTGTTTTCTGACCCACTTCTCAGTCTCTATAATCCAACATTTCCCAAACTGTAATCCTCAGAATTCTAGCATCAGCAGTGTGCTGATAAATGTTTAATTACTGGTTCTCTGGGGTAAAGAACACTGATTTGTACTATTTAGCAATTTCTGTGGTGTAAAAACATCCACGGTGGTTCAATTTCAAGGTAGTGACATGACATCAACCAGCTTACAAAATCCTTGAAAATTTAGCAATAGATTCTTACAGGCTAGAACAAACTGGCTCCAACCCACCTCTGTTAGCTCAGAGGTTAATAGAACCATAGGAAGGTTCCCATGGTCAAATAAACAAGTAGGAAATTTTGCATATTATGAGGACTCTGAGAAGTTCTGCTAAAAAAACAGCAATCAACCTTAGGACTTTCCTAACATATGTGACCAGAGAACTCATATTTCATAAAACACATTAAAAATTCCTGGAATACTAGGGTTTCACTTACTCGGAAAGGCTGTCCAACTCATACTATTGCAATTTCTGGGTACAGGTACTTTGCTGAGTAGCTCAGGTAAGACACATAAGATATAGAGCTTGCCTCCGAAGCAATCACACCAAGGTGAAAAATCCCAAGTATTAGGTGACTGGAAGAGACTGTGAGTACTATAATATTTCAGAAAATAAACATCATCATTCAGCTGGGATCCAAATAAGGGGTATGGCTCTGCCAGGGGATGGGCCCTCCAGGCAGGGATGAGTGCTTTGCAAAGATGAGGAGATGCAAATTTGTGTGGGTGTTGAGAAACAACTAAGAAACCAGTGGGGCCAGAATTGAAGGGTATAGTGCAGAGGGAAGGATGAAGCTAAAAAGATGAGTGAAGGCCTGATGTGGAGAGAGGAGCTGAAAAGTGAAAAGGAAGAGTTTGGGACTGGACCATGGCATGGCACAGTGCTGAGGCAAAGAATTTGTATTGGTCCTGACTTATCATCTCCATATTTATCAGGTAGAGAGAAGTAGTCTCTCTTGACCTTGGGCTTGAAGAATGCAGAGAAGCCTACTTACCTCTCTCAGTGGGGCCAGGTGGTTTTACCTGCACCAGTTGACAAGGACATAGGTGTCGACCTAGTGTGTTTTCTCCTACCAGCCCTGCGTGCTAGGCTTCATACTTGAATGCTCATGGGGTCACCTCTGTCCCTCAAGACTTTCCATTTATTCATCCACATGAATATGTGTTGGGGAGGAATGTTTAATATTGAATGAACATTTACTGATTCCTGAATTTATATACAGTGCTGCTAAGAACTGGAAGATTTCTCTTCATTTCCAACAGAGGGTAACTGGGCTAGGAAATGAGAGCTAAGTAAAATGGCATGGCCATGATTAGTGTTCGTATCTTCCCCGTCACCAGCGCGTCACCAATCACATCTATTGCAGTGTCTTCAGAGACTGAAGCGGGACGAGGCATGCAGGTGCTTTGGGTCATGTGTTTTGATCTCTAATGTCACCATTGTCCCCAAGCAAATCCTGGCTATAGCTGGTCCCTGGCCTGCTCCTCTGTTCCCCCTTTTCCCCTCAGTGGACCCTGAATGCGCATTTCTCTCACTTCCCCATGCCCCTTTTCCAAGAAAAGAAATCTGCTCTCAAGAGAAAAATTTGAAACTCATTTTCTCTAAGATGCAAATAAGTGGTAACAGCTTAAAGTAATACCTTTCCAGGGTTATTTTTATTTTTGCATCTTAAAAAAAAATTCCTGAAAGCGAAAGGACTCGAGCTCTAATTTAGGGATCCAGGCAGCCTGGAAGATGTTAGTGGTAGTATTTCTAGTGTAATCATGTCATGTCAGATCCCGAACACCACAAAAGAGGCTGCCAGTGCCCATCTATGCAAAAAGCCAGCCTTAACACTCCCTTCTAGGGCTGGCTATCACCCTGCAAGCTCCAAAATTCCACCTCCTTGGGCCTCCAGAAAAAAAGGAGTGGGAAGCCAGCGTCTGTACTTTGACTTATACAGGGAGTGGTGGCCAGGCCTGGTCGCCAGAGAGGAAGGAAGCAGATGTCATGAGTTTGACCACAGCCCTGAGTTCTAATCACTGCTACATCACTTTCCAGCTTTGAGACCTTAGGAAAGACACTTTATCTCTGAGCTCAACTTCTCATCTTTAAAACAGGACTCACGATGCCCCCTCATAGGATTATGCTGACACACAGCAACTCCCAATGGTAGGGATCCTCTTGTAGGAAGAGCTCAGTCCGCAACCTTTCCTGGGAACTGAAAATACCAAAGCTGGACTTTCTAACCCCCACCCCAGCATTTTCCCCACAGACGATCCTGGTGTAGGCTATTATTTCTTGCTGGCAACACACTCTGGCTGCCAGCCCAATGCTGTAACTCCACAGGACTCCAAAACGCAGGTGAGAGAAGTGCTCCTCTCTGGGGGAAGCTGAGCTGGTGTTGATTGGTGCTGACAGCAGGTGTCGGGGAGACATCTTTGCTGGTCATCCAGTTGCCATGGTCCTCTGGTAATTCAAATTACTTTCCAAATGTCACTGCATCTGTCTGAGCCTGACAGCTCTTCAAACCAGGGTCCTGTCTCTCAGTCTAAATACCTAGACATATTCCTGAAGGAGCTTTTGATCTTCATTTCTTTCCATGTGGGAGGGTCCTTTGTCAGACAAAGTCCAGATTCATGAAACCTGCAGACAAAAAACCTAGTGACAGGTCGTCTGGAAGGTGAAAGCAATAATACTTCCAAGCAGAGACCCTGCTAGTTGGAAATGACACGACATTCCTATAAATGAACAGTCAGGGGGAAATACTTATACGGTTCTTCAAACCAACTCTAGCATCACCCTCACTTATCTCGAAGTCTGACTTCTAGTAACTTCCAAGAGGTGCAAGCAGAGAAAGCCCTGGATACTTAAAGTAATGATTGCACAGCCCCACACCAAATTCACTGGCTGGGTTGCTTAGAAGAAGGATCAAAGCACTCACTCAAGTCCTCTGCACTCTTGTTTAACAGAAGTCTAACAATCTCAGATAGTTGGTTTCCTGGCCACTGCAAATTGGATGAAGCATATATAAGATGTTCAGGAGAAGGAAGAGGAAAACATAAGACAGCTCAATAGCCGTAATGAGAATTGACAGCTAATGAGAATTGACAGCCCAATCACAGAAAAAATGGACAGAATCTAGTAAGGAGATGAGCTGTGTGTGCTGAATGGTGGTCGTCCAGGAAGGGTTAAACTCTGTTGTGTTTCTAAAATGGCAAGGAGGTGTGTAATGTACTTTAGAAAGTCTTCCATCCAGAATGGCTAAAATAAATGAAATTTTGGCTTCAGAAAGAACAAGCTTGGGATTTCAGGAAAATTCACTTAAGTGGAACACTGTACTCCCCTGACAGTGGAAGATAAATGAGGTGGTACTGTACCTGCAAAGGCCGCCAAGACAGGCTGAGGAAAGAAAACAGACCCCTGCAACCTTTCCTGCAGCTCATAATGTGCAAAATTTCTCCATATCTTCCCAACAACAACCTGCTCCGCACCTTGCTAGGAGGGCTGCCATGTGCACCTGGCAGCTCGGAAGGGCGATCCACCCCTCCCTTAAAGCCTGCCCACCCCAGGGGCACGCCATGCCTCTCAGATGGGTGTCTCAGGGATATACTGCAGGTCACGAGGCTTCTGCTTCTCCTTCTTGTCTTCTCTTCCACCATCCCTTCCACCTTTCACCTCCCTCTTCCTGGGTTCCACAGGGCCAGGCTGTCCACATGGCTGAGAGCTATCAACTGGCCTAGGTGGTCAGCTTCGACTCATGTGGCAAGCATTTCTCCAACTTCTTAGAGGTCTAACCAAACACACCCAACCTTCACCATTCTCCAAGGCACTGACAGCCCTCAATAAAAGCTCCAGCTGCATCAGGAAAGATTTTTAAGAACCTTGACCTAGACTGGACTCTTTTTGTGTGTATGTGGTACTGGGGACTGCACCCAGGAGCATTCTAACTTACCTCAGTCCTTTTTTTTTTTTTTTGAAATAGGCTAAGTTGCTAAGGGCCTTCACTGAGTTCCCAAGGCTGGCCTCGAACTTGTGATCCTCCTGTCTCAGCCTTCCATATATAGGCTGAACTCTTTATGACAGTGGTTGTTCTCAGCCTTGAATGCACATGAGAGACACCTAGACAGCTTTAAAAAATACAGATGTCCAGCCCCCTCCAACCAGACAGTCTGTCCTAGTTGACCTGGGACAGCCCTAGCATGAGTATTTTTCAAAAGTTCTCCCATGATTAAAATGTGCATCCAAAGTTGAGAACCACCAATCTGCCTGGGAACAAAACAGGAATCGATGTGTTTGGGGAGCTCCAAGGAGACCCTCCATGCCGCGACACACCTGCCATAGCAGGCCAACCAGGATGTTGAGGCTGACTTTGCTGAGCCAAATAAAACCCAGAGGCTGCTTTAACCCATTATATCCCATGGTCCCAGATGTGGAACACCTGTAAAAACTTACTTCTATAATAATAACATAATTATATGATAATGTAATAATTATAACAATACTAACAAATATAATGATATATACATACAAGCTCTAAATTATGATTTCCAGCCTATTTTTAATGCACCTGTATCAATTTCATTAAAACATTCACAGAATTGAAAACTTGGGACTTAATGGTACTTATTAAAGTTCAGATATTGAGAAGAAGAGAGTAAAGCAAGAAAGAAATGTGGCTCTGGTGTCAGGACTCCGTTGGCCCATGTAGGAAAGGGCATTAAGACACTGAAGGATGGAGCCCAATGGCAAGGGAAACCCCAGGTAAACAGTCCATCAGAAAAGACTTCTGGGGATGGGGTTTGGGGTGGGGGAGCTCACTGAGAACAAGAGCAGGCAGGGTATGACTTTGGACAGGGGAAGTTCCTGAGCAGAGTACAGTGTGGCCATCACTGACACACATTCTCATGGTGACTGGGTCACAAAAAGCTCTACATCCCTTTGTGGGCTTGTGGCCCCTCCTCTGCAAGGGGAGGAGGAGCAAGAACCATCCCAGGAGGACTCACCATCTAAGTGATCTGAGCCGAGTGAAACTGGCCAGGTGCCTCTGGTGTGAATGAGATTGCTGGAGACTCAAGCCCCTCTTCTGGGAGCTGCTTACAGGACTAGACGGGTGATGAGTATCATAGAGGCTTGGACTTTGTGAACCCTTTGCCTCCTACTTAGTGGAGACGTTTCTGGTAAAAGGTACCCTTTCCAAAAGCTCATCTATTGGAAAGCTCTGCTCTCATTCTGGCTACAGCTGAAGAGACCTGTGCTCAGATCCACCTGTCCCAGCACATGGGTACCATAGCCCAGGAGTCCTTTCTGTGCTCTAATCAGTCACTTGATTTACTTACACTCCTCCCCCACCAACCTGGTACCAACAAATGATTTACAGTAGCTTAAAAAAATCATTCTACAATAAGGATATAGTAAACATACAATAAATTAAAGTATAAAGCAAAGATACAATAACGATATGATAACATGCAATAAACTTAAAATTAGAGAACTGAGGCAAAATAGGAAGTATAATCAGTAAATGAGATTAGTACACAGACCCATCTTGGAATTCAGTCAGAAAGAAAATACTAGTTTGATTCAGTGTTTTCTAGTCACCAGCACAAAGAATGAAGTGGGCTCCTTTGCATAATTCAGAATTCACAACATCAAATCTAAACAGCCCTTCAGGATAAACATACCCATTCCTGGAACTGCAACCAGACAGAAATGCCTTCTCTAGCTCTAAGTAGAAAAGACTCTGCGATTTAGTGAATAACATCCTAAAAGCAGCTCTTCTATAAACATGGCAATGAGTTTCACAGGTCTGTTTATAAAAACATCCCTTGGTGTAGGCTGACGTCATAATAACGACTTGCTGGCCAATTTAAAAAACAAAAATCAAATTCTACAGGAGTCCAGCACAAATGTTCCAAGTACCAAAGTCTGGTTTAATTTAAAAGAATAGCTTTTAGAGAAACTAGAACGGGTGAATGAATGATCCTCATTTTACATGTCAGAACCAAAGCTCAAAACCTTCCAGATGATTCATATATCAGTGTCTCCATCTATTATGTGAAAAAGCAAGAACTCAAACAATGGGTTTTGTTGTGTTGTACTTTTGTTTTCCCAGCACATCTGTGTCTAGACAATACAATTGTTGGGCTGAGGAGACCCCCATTGGTGGTTGCAACAGGGTAAGAGGAAACCAAATAGTCTATTCTCTGGCCAGGACTTGCATGCACCACCTGGCTTCACCTTCCCTCTACTGACATGCTGCACCTCATCCCTAAATTGCTGTCCTGCTTCACCGTGGAACCACATGGCCAGCCCCGCCCAGATGCCTCCCAGGTGGCTCTCCGCCTCCCCAACATGCACATTGGACACGCCACATGTACCCGAAGCAGTGCCAAATCCAGCCTTAGTTGCCTCCCACACCCCAACCTTGCTCCTCCTGTGGCCTCAGGAACTCATCTGGCCTCAGGTGTAGGGGGAAAGTCGAAGCAAGGCATCTGTCAGGGAAAGAGGAAGAAAGAAAAGAAAAACAGCCCCCTCTGAAAGCTTTCCAATCACTTCAGCCACCACTATCTCTAATTCTTTTCTTAAAGTATAAAATCATTCTTCCACTGATCTCACTCGTAGTCAGAGCTCAGTACAGGCCCATCCGTCACGGGGCTGATTTGGTTCAGCAGGTGTTGGCTGGGCAATCGTTCATTTCAGGCTAATCTGCTAGCGGCTGTCAGAGGTTATGGAGTATTTATTGAGTTTGTGTCAGGTCCGGATGACCAATAGCCAACAGCCGGTGGATACGCACTGACATTGATGATATTGCTGAATTAAACGAGGTGATGTATACTCAACTTGCTTAGAGCCAGGAATGGACCTTGGGATCATTTTATAGCCTGATGCAGACGATCCCTGGGCTTTCATTTTCAAAGAAAACATTGCACACATGGTGTTTCTATTTAAGGGGGGAAAAGTACATAGTCCCCAGCAAAGGTACTCATGTTTGTATTTAAATGAATAAGAGCATTTCCTAAGGAGAAATGAGGGAACAAATAAGATCCAGATATTTGGCAAATGGCCCTCTAAGCACTGCCGTGGCCTATGAATTCACATTATTTAGATTTTAGGCCTTATCAGAAAGACACATGAATTGGGAACCCAGACTTGGGATTTTGAACATGAATCTGCTCAAAATTCTTTTTTGATGGCAGTGAGATATTACAGACAAGAACACTGAGTTGGAGTCAAGCCCTGGATTTAAAGCTTCTACCATGTCTTCCCGTGTATCTTTGAGCAAATTCTGAAACTTCTTATATTCTCAGGGTTTTTAATTTTTTTTTTATTTAAACATACTATTGATACCAACTGAAGGGCCAATGGAAGTCACACAAGAGGCCATATGTGCTGACACCTGGAAATGATTTCTTACACTCATTCCCATTTTCCTTTTCATCTCCTAGAAGCAGTACTCTCTCCTCAATCTCACTCGACTCTAAAGCAAGGTGCAACATTTTCTACCTCCAATACCTCTGCCAGTGGTGATGGGATTGTCACAAAAACTCACAAAAGCAATACATTTGAATGGGCAGATTTTGGCTTAGAACTCCAGAGACCTTAGCATTGATCAATCCCATCAGCAGTCCTGTGGCCTGGCCCCAAGGTCAAGTCTGCAACACCCTCCTGGAAGTGAGAAGGGATGCATGTTTTCTCTGCATTGCAAATGGGCCAAGTAGGATCTGTGGATGATACCAGGGCTCTGCAACCATGCAATGGTGAGCAGCTGCTTGCACTGCCTGGGTCTCAGTACCTCATTCCATGTGGTAATAATTGATCTCCAAGTTCCCTCGGGTCCTAATACTCATGATTTTGTGACTAATCTGAAGGGAGGAAGCTCCTTTCCAATGCCACCACTTCTTCCTGTAAGGGAAGTATTGGTCTCTAGTGACAGGGTGACGGCTGCCTCTTAGAGGGTAAATCAACATGAGAAGCCTTTCCAAAGGGACGGGACTTAGAGGGAATCCGTAGTCAAAGCATTCTCTTTCCTGGTGGCTAGCAATAGCATCTATTTATCAAATACGTACTCTGAGCTAGGCATCCGAAGAATGCTTTCCCCTTTTACCAATAGAGAAACTGAGGCTTCAAGAGATGAAGTGGCTAGTAGGCCACTCCTCTGGGAGGAGATGCAGCCAGACTTCTCTCCACCCACTTGTCTCCATTGGCTTCGCACTGTCCACTGAGCTACCCTGTCCAATAGACAGTGGTGACCTGCATCCCACAGAAGCATGAGCCAGTCCAAACCCACTTGGAGCTGATCCCTGTTCATCCTTAGGCCTTTTTGGAGAAATGCTAAGAAGCAGAATGAAAAGTTTCACACCTCCCCTCCCTCTCTATCACTCCTTCCTTCCCTGTCTGCCCTTCACCACAGGAAAGGAGAGAAATCAACACAGGCAGCAAAAGAGAAAAAGAAAGGACAGGGCCTCACATAATGATTCCCCAAATAATTGATGAGTGCCTCAACAAATATATCTATCACATATGAATAACAATGACTGATGCACAGTGGACATGTCTATACATCCAGTGCTTGCTCCTTCAACAGCTAGGTGCTCTTGGCAAGCAGTGACTGGCTCTACGATGCTTCCCAGAGATGGAAATTGAATTTAGGTTACAGAACATCATCTGGCCCAATTGCCACTGAATTATTCCACGCAAAATATCAAAGTTAATTTTTGGGCCTGTCAGCCCAGTTGATGAGTGGGGCGGCTGTCAGCCCGGCTGCTTCTCTGCCTTCAGTGCCAGAGAGGAGTCTGAAAGTCACTGCAATCCAAACAGCGACCTTGGCAGGGATGGGGGTTAGATTACCAGCATGATTAAATGCCGAGTCGAAGGTTCCGGACTCAGGATTTGAATACCTGTTTACATGTGGGATAACAGATAGCCTCCCAGTGACAGGGAGGCTGTAACTCACTCCCCAGAGTGCCACTGCCACCATAAAACATGGAGGCCCTGCTCGGGAAGTCTGCACCCTGGCAGCCAGGCCTCTGGAGTGATTTAGAGCCCTGGATCCATTCAGAGACTATCTAATCTATTGTCTTTTATTACATGCACTACCCAGTCTCTCTCTCTCTCTCTCATGCAACTTTTTTTTCCCCTTCAAGGAGCACCAGCAATCTAATCTCCCTTAAAGAAATGCTATTCGAAAGTGCTAGTTTGATTCAAAGATAGTAAGGGTTCTTTATGCTGTAGTTCAATAAAAAAAAAGTAATTGCTGCCACAAAGAAATATATATCTTCTCTCCCACCCCTGTAGATCAACAAGACCCTGCTCTCCCCAACCCCTGCAGACCAGCCTGTCCCCCACCACTTTCCACCCCAACAGGCAAATCTATTCTCATCACCACCTTAAACACCCCCAAAGCTTCCCCTGCCCCAAAACCAGCAGAGCTACTTCTTTGCTTCCCTTCTGACTAATTGCCTCAGGCCATCTGATGTTGAAATAATCCATAATTGCTTAATCTATCCATGTCTCTGTGGCAAGAAACGGAAAAGCACTTTAGAAAGATCAATCATCTAAAATCATTGAGCAGCATATTGGAAGCAGGGTCGTAGTCTGCTCCCAGCTGAGAAAATGATGGTGGTAAGAGATAAAGGCTGGAGAAGAGGCTGTCGCTGTCTCCATAGCTTTTTGATTCTGAGATAGATTACCCAGAGCACTAACTGCTCTCCGTTTGTGCTAAACAAAGATAATAGCATTGGAAGTCACAGCCACATAAATGATATGACAATCAAATAAACGACCCCACACCCCTTGTCTCTTGCCAGCACCAGCACACTAATAGACTAGACAGCATGGTAGCATGGAAAAGTCTGTGCCATTGGGACCTGAATCACCAGGGACCCAGTGGAAAGGATAAATCTGAGTTCCTGAACAGTTGAAAAAAAATGCAAATATTTCCGTATATGCTTTATAAAGAAGAGAAATTCAGGCTGGAGAAAGCTTAATAAATAAGTCTGATCTCTACTATGAATTAAACTAGTGGCCATTCAACTAGTCTTACAGCACATTAGGCTGTAGGCTCTGGGGAAATGCACCTGTGCCCACGGTTATGCTTCTTAGGTCTGTACCGCCTCCTTCACCAGCACTGTCCCCTTTTCTTATTCACAGTTGAAGGGCTGCTGTTGTTGCTGTGATAGTGGCTACTTCCCAGAGCCTGGTCTTGTAAAAACACATTGCTAATTGTCCCAGATAGCCCCTCCTCTTGCAGAGGAAAAGCCACTGGAAGAAGTGTTGTCTATATGAGAAAGATGATGCAGCAAGTTAGGTGTCCCCTCACCCCTTCAACAGCTCTGGCCTGACATGTGGACCTGCAACTTTGGGCTCAGTGAATGGGGGGGGGGGTTCCCAGAGGGTTAGCAATGCCCTGGAAGCAAAGCTACGGGTTCGGCTTTTGTCAGAAGCCACCTGAATTGTGCAATCCAGACATGCAGCAAAGTTGACAGAGCAGACACTTTGGAATCTAAAGAACCCAAGTCCACATTCTCCCCACACCAGGTATCAGCCCTAAGAGTAACTAACCGTCTCTGCATTTCAACATGAAAGATTCTTCAGATGACTTTGGGAAAGTCAGATCTACTCATGCCTCATTTAACAACCCAGGAAACATTTCTGAGAAATGTGTGGTTAGACGACTTCATTGTACTGTCATAGAGTATACTGATACCCACTAAGAAGACTACAGTGTCATTAGGTGATAGAATCTTATGAGACTGCTGGTTTGCTGAAGTGATATTACCTGGTACATGACTAAGCAAGTGACAAATATAGGCACTTCCATAGTATTTATTGGAACTAAATTATTTTACTCCTGAAACGGCCTTGTGGGGAAGATACTATTATTCTTCTGAGCTTATGCATGGGCATCATGTTTATGCTGAAGCCCAGAGAGACATAAGTAGCCTGCCCAGGGACATGTAAGTTTGCTTCTATGTGTCATAATTATGAATAATAAGTGCTAATGCTAGCCACCACTTCTCTCATCAAATAAGATGGACTTGTTCCAAATGGGGACCTCATACTCACTTTCTGTTGGTGGCAACAGAAGCCATGTGAAATTTTAGGTGAACTTCCAGAGCAGTCTTGGCCGTTCATGCAGCTCAGCACCACAGGCCACAACAGGTGGCCTCAGAGCTTAGCTGTTTTATCCTGACCACGCTGTCCTTCCTCTCCCTCTCCCTCTCCTTCTCCTTCAGAAGTAGCTGAAATTCAGCTTCATCAGTTCCAAGTCTCACAATCCCAAATAGCCTGTGTCTAGGGGAGAATCTGCCATTGTACTAAGAGCTGTCATCAACTACAGCTAATAACTTAAGGCACAGTCTCCAGGCCTAGCCGCTGTCCCCTTCTTAGGGTTCAGGGGACTGAATCTACCAAGAAAGCACAAACACATCTGAAGAACTGGAAAACTCACCATAAAGGATTTGTGAACAGCCTGCAAAGGGGAGGGATAGGAATAAAAGGCAGTGGCAGAACATGCTAGAATCATACCTTTAGGCTAGGTAGTAAGGTGAGAGCAGTGAGCTCCAACCCCAGAGCACTAAGTAGAATCTAAGGTGAGAAGTGAAGTCCTGGGTTTGTGGAGTACACATTCCTTCCCCGGTACCTTGCCCCACCATCACCCACAAACATCTTTACCTACACTGGACCCCAGCTGCAAGAAAACCACCAAGCCCCGAGTGCCACTGGTCTTGGGGTACAGGCATTGGAAGAGCACAAGCTCTTTGCCTAGAAACAGTCTTCTTTCATGAGACCAGTAGCAAAAGTGAGCTGGGCCCTTGTCCTCTGGTGTACAGTGGGTACACAGTATCTAACAACAGGTGCTCCATAAATATTTTCCGAGTGAAATGAATGAATGAAGTCCAGGAGAGACACCACTTCTTGGCAACAAGAAAGCAATAAGAGAAACAAGGTGGTGGAAGTGACTGAGCCTAGCAGGGCCAGGTCAAGGTGATGGCAAAACAGACTCTAGAGTGGAGGGACTAAGACCCACAGAGTGGCCACAAGCTGCATTGTCAGCATGTCTGGACAAGGTTCCTGGGCTGTGACAGGAACACAGGTGAGAAGCCTTTGCAAGGGTACTGCAGTGAATGGGGAGGCAAATAACAAAGACTTTTAGGACCAAGGGGACACGTCCTGGAAAAAGGTATAGAGACATATAAGGAGAGGAACCCAGGGGATGCGAAGATGGGCAGAATGGGGAGGAGTTAGTTCTCAAAGTCTGGGGAAATAGAAGAGACAAGAGCAGACATCAGGCTGAAGACTAGGAAGATCATCACTACCACTGCAATATCCCAGAGTCAGAATAACTCCTGGCAAGCTGGACCAACTTCTCAAATTATTTGATTATGAGAAAAATTAAAATCATTGAGACCAACATTTCATGCTATCAAAGGAATGTGGATTTCATGTTTTACTATTTTTTTATGGGACTGATAAGGGAATCTGAAAGTTTGAATTTAAATTAATATGGGTTTTGCATACTAGTGGAAAGCTGCAGGAAAAGGAGAAACCCTCACCTTCTTTTGCTCTGGAAATTCTATCTCACCTGATTTGGTGCATTCTCTGAAGGAAAAACTGGTTCTTGCCCTTGGGGACTATCAAATTCTCTCTGATTTCCACAGCACTTTTAAATTTCAAATAAAAACAGATCTGTGACAGCAACAGAAATACTAAAATACCTAGAATACACAAACAAAAACCACATAAGAGCTCATGGAGAAAAACTTCAAACTCAATTAAAGATAAAAAGGAATTGTTTTTAAAAAATGAGAAAAATGAAGAGGTATACCTCTTCATTTAAAGTGATTTAATATGATAAAGATGCCAATTTTACCCAAATTAATCTGCAAATTCAAAGAAATTTCAAATAAAGTTCAGTAGGATTTTAAGGAAATAAAATTATTTTAAAACTATATAGAAAAATAAGAGTTAATAGTAACTAAGTCAATTTTCATAACAAGAACTATTCAAATAGAAAGTAGAGTAGGAATAGGCAAATAGCACTCTAGAAAACAATAAGGGGCTCAAAAATATTTGTATTTGGAAATGTAATATATGATAGAATGTATCAACAAGTCAGTGAGAAAATGATTTTTTAATAGATGCTATTGGGACATTGCATGATTATATGGGAAAAATATTAAATATAACAAAATTTCTGGGTAAATTAAATACATAAAGATGAAACTATAAATACAATTTTTAAATGTATGAAAATATTTTCAATTCTGAAAATTAGCAAATAGATTATTGTCTAGGGTATACAAGTAATTTTCACAAGCCAGCAAGAAAATGAGATGCCAATATATAAATGGAAAAAAGATGTAAGCAGGTAATTCACAAAAGGAGAAATCCAAATGGATAACATAACTTTATTAATAATTAGAAAACTATAAATTAAAATAATAGTAAGATGCCACTTTTTGATCATCTAAATGTCCCAAACTTAGAAATCAGATGATAAATGTTGGAAAGAGGTGGAGATAGAAACCCTTATGTGTTTTCAGTGGGCATACACACTGGTCTTTGGGGCATGTATTATGGTCAGCAACATTGTAGGTTTCTAAAATAAAGAAATTCCTCAGCATTTCAATCATATATTGGACTGAAATGGCAGGGAACTGGGGACAAGCTAAAGAGCCCAGCACCAGAGAAATTAATTACTTGATGAAGCATAAATACAGTGTGTGTGTGTGTGTGTGTGTGTGTGTGTGTGTGTGTGTGTGTTTTATGGGGATTGAACCCAAAGGCATTCTACCTTCAAGCTATACCCTCAGTGATTTTATTTCTCATTTGGAAACAGGGTCTCCCTAGGTTCATGAGTCTCACTACTTACCGAGGCTGTCCTCAAACCTATGATACTCCTGTCTGAGCCTCCCAAGTACTAGGATTACAAGCATGCGCCATCATGCCCAGCTATAAACACATTTTTTAAAACCAAGTACTGATTCTCACCTCTGGGTGGAATGGAATAACTAGGGGCAGAGGGCATGCCCACAAAGAGCAACTAAGGAAATCAAAATGAAAAACACTGACAATGCCAAGTGCTGGCAAGGAACTGGAACTCCATACATCCCTAGTAGTAGTACAACCACTTTAAAAACATTTGACAACATTTACTACAATTCCAGTCCTAGGTGGGCACTTAATGGATATGCATATATATGTTCTCATCAAGTGTCTATAAGAATGCTCAGAGCAACACAACTTGTAATCACCCTAAACTAGAAACAACCCACGTACTTCTGAAGAGTTAGAATGAGTAAATACAATTTGGTATATTCATTCAATTGAATATGACATTGCAACAAGAATAAATGAACAGCATGGATGAATCTCACAAATACAATATTCTGTAAAAAAAAAAAAAAAAAGAAGCCAACTGAAAAAGACAACATAATGCAAAATTTCATTTCTGTAAAATTCAAAAACAGGCAAAATTAATCTACGTTAACTTTGTGAGAATTCACTAAACTATGCCTTTCTAATTTGTGCAGTCTTCACATTGCATTTCAATAAAATTTACATAATAAAAAGCAGGGTGTAGAGTGGCACACTAAGAAACAGAATTAATTCTACCCTATATACCTAAAGTTATTAAAAAGAAGAAAAAATAAAAACAAAAGAGACTTCTCAGGGGAAACATTAAAGCATGAAAAAGGAAAGAAGGAACAGAGAGAGGTGTCTGTTTGGAATCTATTCGGCAAATCACTAGTTCATAGATGGAGTGCCAAAGTGACTGTTATGTAAGATGGTTTGAGACAATGTTCACAGACATGAATGCTTTTTGAGAGCTGAGCCCTATTGTTGCCACCACTATTAATCATGACTAATGAATATGATTTCCCAATGCAAGTAGAAATGCATTCAGGAAAAAATGGAGAGTGAGAGGAGAAAAGAGGAAAGGGAGAGAGGAAGAGAATAAAAAAAAAGAAAAAGAACAAGATCCTAGTATGTTTGACTTTCTACGACTATCTTAGTCTGGGGAGCCTAGTATCCCAGTGTTACTCGGCTACATCTTTAAGAAAGCATGAGATGGGGAGAAGGTACAGAGTGCTGCTTGATTTTTCTACAAATGGTGCAGCAATGTGGGCCTGTGGATTCATTACCAGATGCAGGTAGGTGATTTTTCATCACAAACTTCAGATCCCTTTCTTAGCATGTAGTGGGAAAAAACAGTCTCATTTAGCATGAAATAGCCTGCCCCAGGCTAAAAAGCCATTGATTCCCAGAAAATACACTTCATTTTGGGATGTTCTGTATTTAGTCATGGTTTTGTTTTATTCCTTTTGACTTGGAAGACTTAATTGAAATCAAGAAGTCTCCCAGCCAGACTGAAGCTGGGATGTTCACAGCCTGGCTTTTCAGAAGTGGGAGCTTTAGTGGTCTCGATCGGCTTTTGCTCCTTCTATTATGAACTCATTGTCTATTTTCAGTCAATGATCAGTCCTTTAAGACCACTTCAGAAGACTCATGAAGGCAAAGAAAAATGTGCCTCAGAAAGTCTCAGACATGAAGACAGAAAACTCAATGTCTGGGATCCAAAACTATGACCTGCTGGCTTGCAGTATATTTAAAGTGAGACATAATTCTTCATGTTTCCCTTCTTCTAAGAAGGCCTTTAAGGTGTCAAATTTATCAAATTATGTTTTGCTTCAGATATTTCCAATTATTTTCCTAAAGAAAGTTGATCATCTGGTAAATTTCCTGTCCCTTCTTGAAAACCCTTCCTCGCCACCTCTTCTTCCTCACCACTCCCTGGCCAAAGGAGTTGAACGCGTTGTACTTTGGCACCACATTTATGCACACGTCTATCACCATACACATATATTTCTATAATAAAGCAGCATGTGCAGATCTATGGGACTATGAGGTTTTGAAGGTAAAAGTATCATATTAATTTGCACAACATCAAGCACCTCACACAATCATCCATTTTCAACATCTTCTCGTGTTTGATTGTGAAGGTGAATGTCACTTATGTGGTCTTAATACAACTTTTAAGAACAGAGTTCAGGCTAGAAGTTAAAAGTGTAAGAAGGAAAGTTATGCTAAGTTTTGATACAACAGTCCCACTAAGGAAACTATTTTGTAAACACAGAACAGATCTCCGTCTCCTCTTGATCTCAAACATTTCTTTAACTCCTCCTGATTTACTTAACTTCCAATTTGGGGGGGGGGTATGCTTGATATTCCTGAGAATTCCACTATCCTTAAATCCCTGATCATTCAGCAAATGACTTTACACAATTTTGGTTGGTATATCAGATTTGCCTCCATTTAGGATGCTCTCTTTGCCCTACCCAAATCATGGCACAATGAAGGGCTACTAGCTGTTCTTGTGATTTAAGAAGTTCAAGGTTTGCAAAATGCTTTTATGTATTATCTCATTTGGCCTCATATCAACTCTGTAAGATAATTCCAAGTTTACAGATGAGTAAACTGTGGCTAGGAAGACCTCAGCAATTGTTCAAGATCTTGGAGCTGGTCAGCAGAAGGGCCCGGGCTGCTACAAGCCAGGTCTTCAACTAGCAGTACTGTTTTACACCAAATAAGTAGTTCTGATAATGACTATCACTCATTTGGATGATTCTATGTGCCTAGTCACAAAAAAAGAAATTTTATGAAGATAATACTATAAAGTTATAATACCTACATTTACTACATAAACTCTATTATATAACCAGGAAGTGTAAAAATGTGGTATTTTGGATCCAACAACCCAACCATTCACACCAATCAGATATTCTGAGTGAGAGGATCTTCTCTCCACTTTATTCTGCTAGATGAGAAACAGAAGCACCATTGACTGTGTGTCCTTTGGGAAAAACTCCATTGCACCCCTTGAGTGATCATTTATTCAAAATGATTTAGTGACACATCAGTCAGAAGTAGCTCCCAGTTTTGCAAGTCAAGGTGGCAGATAAGCATCCCTATGAAGTATGAGTATCTTCCAGCTCCTCTCTCACTGGACTGTGAAGATGTGCATCCTGCTAAAAATACAGCTCTCAGATGCCAGTCTCAACAGGCGTGGGTGTGTCTGCTTGGAACAGATGCTAAGCTCCATGTGGCAGAGGGAGGAACACTAAGCTGATCCTGCGATCCTGCTCCCAATACGACTCCTCAAAGCCCCCACAACTGGGCTAGGCATCCTGATGGCTGCCTTGCTTTTAGCCCCAGCTAGAAGATTGATTGGCTTCCAGAGAACCAGTTACTGTAGGAGACTTAAGCCAATCAACAGCAGCTGACCTACAGCCAGAACATGCCTCATAATTAGGGCCCATTATTTGGCTCAGGTTATGACAGTACTAAACAGAGATTGCAGACACTCAATTATATAGTTTTAAAGCATTTATGTGCACATACTATGAAGCAATTACCAAAAGAGGAAGTCAGCCTTCAAAAAAAAAAGTATGTGAATATAGAATCCATCAGTTCTCTGAGTGCCTACTATCAATATTGTATGGGTACTTTGCATTCATCATCTCATTTAATTCTCCCAACAACTCTTTAAAACTAAACATCATTTTATACATTTTGTAAAAAAAAAAGTTAAAGCTCAGATAGACAAAGAAATTTCCCCAAGGTATCATTACTACTAGATAACAGGGTTAAGATTCAACCCAGACCTGTCAGGCTCAAAAGTATATTGGCTTAAAGAGAAGTAATGTGTACTATTTGCTGAAGGACATGATAATGAGGTTCAAGTGATGTGCTATAAAACCAAGTCTTCTTCTATCACATAGGAAAAGGAATCCAATTTTCATCTCAGGATCCATATAGGAAAAACAGAAAAGGTCAGAGAGTTGGTACTGGATTACCAAGAAATTGAAAGCTTGCAACCCTGCTGGTGCCCAAATACACTGGGGTGTGTTAGGAGACCGGCCTCCCCTCCACCACTGAGTGATGGTAGCTTTGAAAGTTTTTCCTTTAAATTCAACTGTGTCTTAATCCTCTTTATATTCCCCACAGAACCTTGCACTGTGGCTTTGCAAATATTAGGTGCAAAATAAATATTTGTAGAAGGAAGAAAGGAAGAAGGAATGGAGAAAGTAAGTTATTTATGGACTAGCAAGAAAGAACAGCAGGAAAAACAAAAAGTGCAGGCTCGAAGCACAGCTCATCACCCTCTTAGAAAAGGCTCCATCTGCAGCTTTGGTTCTCAGCACCTTTTCCTCTGCTACACTGTTCAGAACATTATTTTAGCAACATCCTGTTGCCCATTAGCATATGCTAACTTATGTCTATCCAAGTACTTAACAAATATAATTAATTGTCTACAGAGGATGTACTTATCTGTAATCCTTCCATGTAGCTCTCTGCCTGTATCTTCTCAGTAGTATATAAGGTGAAAGGGGAAGAGAAATTTATTCTACGCTGTATTCTTTCTGCACACTTAGGGAAATGCCCCATCTAAAGGAAGGGCTTCATAAACTTGGCTTGAACAAGCTTCCTTCCAGTGGGCTCTCTGTAAATCCTCCCAAAGACAAAGTGTCCCACCATGCACTGTGCTTTGGCCATCATAAACAACCACCGCACCTGACTAGCCAGATACAGCAGAGCTTCGCCTAACAAAATATGGAGGCTCCCCCTTTCTTTTAATCGCTCCAGCTTACCAAGGTAACTACAGGAACATTCTCCCTACTTTTTACCCAGATGCTTCAAGAGAGCCTCTCTAGGAGGGGCCAAGCTGGAGTGATAGCCTGTTTCCTTTAAGTGAGAGTGAAGCCTGGCTTTGAATGCAACAAGAGTTCCTTGAAGCTTGAAGTGTTCAATTTTACTTCACCATGCCCCCAGTATAATCCATTGAAAGGGCACTGTCCTTCAGGCCTTTCAGCTGGGCTGACAGCTGCCCGCTGATTAATTGACAGGTTAAAAAGATTGATTCCACATGTCAGAGCTGTAACCCTGCCAGAACAATACAGCTGGCACTTGGGCTGTAAAACAGACGCTTACATTAGCAGGCCTGAGTGAGCCACGCACGGACACATGCACCTGCCTTTTTGGAGAGCCCAAACACGCGGCCGCACCGAGATTAATCATCTTGAAAGCAACGATGGAAGATCAAATCAATGTTTCTGTGACGGAAATAGTGGTTAGCATTACCGCCTTGGCGTGTTCTTGATCTGCAAATGGTGCCCAGTGGGCATGCCAAGATTGGTGAAGGGTACGAGATGGGGCCTCAGAAGATGGTGCAGTTAGTGCCTGCACCTCTAAGCTCCTGTCCCTCCGACACCCACTTGCATGTAGTTTCCTACATGCACAGACAAAGCCCCACCGCATGCCTGGAACTCCATCTCTGGGCACTGAGCTAAGCCTCCCCAGGCCAATAATATGCACACAACCAGGCCACTGTCAGGCCAGTATGTTTGTGTAATGATTATTTAAACTTCAGTGGGTGAGCACTCCCAATACACCACAAGTCTGAAATCTGAGTGTGTCAAAAAATGGGGAAAACCCCCCTCCCCACAGCAGCCAAGAGGCAACGATTTTCCAACTAGGAGACATCTGGGGATTCCTAGGACATCTGGACCTGCATGGGCTTTTTCAAAGCATTTCAAAGCATTTAATTGCCTGTGAGGCACTTCAAAAAGAGAAATGCCCTAACATACTTCTTACATGCTTAAAATCCAAGTAGCCTGAATTTGTCACTAGATAATTAGAGCAGCCAGGTTAGACAATCTCAAGAAGAATACAGGGTATCTCTGGATTGAAACTTCAAGCCAGATCCCACATTCTCCCTGGAGCTCAGCCCTATTTCACCTCTACCATCTCCCTTTTTTTAACCCAGGAGGGTAAAAAGGGCTACTTGCCAGCTAACACACCTGCCTAGCTGGCAAGGAGCAACATGGTCAGGTTAATGTTCTCACCCGGCTCTGGTCAGAATACCTAATCAAAGGTATTGTGACTACAAATTTCATGGGCTTTAAAAGCCATCTTGAATTTTCCATCCTGTTAATTGTACTTCTGAAATAAAAAGAATCCTACCAAAAGTTTTTTAGTGATCTGAGTCTCAGAGAGTAAAGGTCCCCAAACTTAGCTGCAAATTGCAATATCTGGGCATCCCTAGGCACAGTCTGGTTAATAGATTGAACTAACTGGGTTGGAGATATAGTTCAGAGGTAGAGCACTTGCCTTGCATATGTGAAGCATCGGGATTGGTTCGCAGCACTGCAAAATAAAAAGTAAAAAAATAAATAATCACCACATTATATATTGGTCTAGGCTACTAACATTGTTTATATGAATGAGTTGGATTAGGGGAGAGAAAGTATCTTTCTAGGGGGTTAACTTTCACAATTTTTATGTATTACAATAAACATATGTTACCTTTAAATATACATCAAAACTGAATTTTCTGCATTCATAGCTTTCAAACAATTTCCTAAAATCAGAAAATTATAGGGACTTCCGGGAAGATGGCGACGGAGTGAGACACGTCTCAAGAGCCACTGTGAGCTCGATTCAAATCAGTCATGGATCCAGCTGTTTGAAAGAAGAAAAAAGCAACAAAAAGGTGAAAAACGCTGCGAAAACTGGAATACAGCTGAGCAGAACCTGGAAGGCCGACCAGGGAGAGCAGAGAAGCCCGTCTCCGGCCCCGGCGCCACGCCGCCAGGCAGAAGCCGCCATTGAGCCGGCCCCCGGCGTGGAGTCTACTAAGAAAGAAATATACAACAACCCTCTGCACCCCACCGGCCAGAGCTGAAGTGAGCGACTCCTGAACTCCTCATCCTAGCCAGGCGGCATTTCGAGGCACCTTCGACAGAGACCAGAACGCGTGGCACGACCAGCTTAAGCCCGCGCAGGCCCATCCCAGCTCAC